>JAECUM010007383.1:0-83447 GCA_016617855.1 Megalonaias nervosa | reverse complement strand
ATATATATATATATATATAATGTCAGTGAATGATTATTCAGCTGTAAAATATGTGGCAAGAGTTTCCTTACTAAGATAATATTCTCGAACTGTACCTTGGTACACGAAGCATTTGTTTTGCTGTCTTGGAAATAAGACTTGTTTGTATATAATTACTTACTTGTCCGAAAAGAAACGTGTCTTTATGTGCCTATAGTGGTACGAGTAATGTCTTTTACAGTTTAGTAATTATTACGGCGTGAGGATAATAATGGTAATTATCATCTTCATCATCATTATTGATTGGAAAGATTTATATGTATTGCAATTGCAAATCACATTCTCCTGTGCAATCTGTTTTGAAATGTTTATATTTGTACACAAGCACAAATAGACCCATACCTGCCACTATAGTAGGGTTCGGAAAAACATTTTGTACAATATTATACTGTGGTATTTCCACAGTGTGCCATGATAGGTACCATCTTACACCAAAATTATATCATTTTAGACGATTTTCCGATGTGTATGCAAATTTCTGGACAAGTTGTCATATAAAATGTATCAAAAGTGGATTGATTCTGTTTGCGTAATGGCTAACACCCTCAGTAACACATTGTGCTGACATTAGGGTACTAAGGGATACAAATTGTAAATTTGTCGGACGCTATCGGTTATCGCATGCAATGCACTAGTGACATCAATACGGGGAAAATTTGTTTTGGATACAAACACTCTGGCAAGATATTTATCCTAAAAGGACAGAAAATATAAACACACCGACTAAACAAACGAGAAAAATATTTAGTTCACCAGACAAATTATGCAAAATTCAAACAGAAAACAACAACACTCCCGAAAATCTTAAAATGGTAGTCAGTAAAAACAATGTGTACACTTAACACATTAAAATACCATAGCGATATATTTTCTAACTCTGGTGTCTGACCCAGGTGTCATTCGCAACATTCAGTGGTCATGTTTGCATATGTGACACGCGACAAGCATGTGATTTTAGGTGCAAAGATATCATTATTTTTATAATATTCGAAATTAATTTGTAACAAATACAGCTATTTGGTAAAATTTAAATGTGTTTGGGAATTTATTATTTTTTCGTGCAAATTAAAAACATGCATTTATTGAACAGCATTACTTTGGAATTTCTGTACATTTCTTGCTGAGAAAACTGCTGACGTACCTGTGCAGTAGAAGAGTACCGTGGTATAACACTGTAATAAAATATCGCGGCAAACAATATATCTATGTAAATATAAAATCGTTCAGCTCTAACTCCCACCCCCTGAACGTATCAAAAATATAGGCGCCGTAACTTCTAACAGACATGTTCGCTCCAAAACGTTTGGTTAAGGAGAAACAATTATACAGGTAGACAGACGTATAGATTGACAATCAGAAGATAACACAAATCCACGACATTTATAAGTGTGTGATAACAATGGATTTGTTATAAGAAGTTTTGTATTGGTCACGGTAAATATATTTAAAGACAGTGAGGGTAAGTATTGTTAATTTGTGTTTGAATAAGCTGTTCTGACCTACATTTACTAGCCTATACACAAAACAGAATTTGTTTGCACGCGATGTGACAGATACTTTCCGGAACAGTAATAATGTTCTTGCTACCCAAAAACCTACAGAGCACCCCCAGTTTTACACAGAAAACATCCACGTATCAGTTGAGATTATCACTATTAAGGAAATACATTATGCATGTATCTAGATTCTAGACGTTGTCGGTTTGGTCAAGGATCCATATCATATCATATAATTCAATTGTTCTTCCTTTGCTGGAAACACAGACAAATGATTGGACCTGGTGTAAAGTCGACGTTGTCAAGGACAAACTGTAGGATAGGCCAGTTTATAAATTTATAATTGAAACGCAAGCCGTGTAAAGTGTTATAGTCAATTTCCAATATATATATATATATATATATATATATATATATATATATATATATATATATATATATATATATATATATATATATATATATATAATCTGGTGATAAGATGGAAGTAGGGACGCGAGAAAGAAATCATTTTTGAAACCACAAATCATACACATTCTTGTGGCGTACTAAACAAATCAATATTATCTGCTCATGCAATATGGCTCCTCCAAGCACGCAGTAGAGCCCTTCCTCAGTTAAACAATTCTAAACTGTTCTATTCTAAAAAGTTTCATGGCACCGTATCAGATTTGTTACTTTTTAAACCTTTTGTTCTGGGAAATGTCTGGCATCTTACAGCATGAGTAAAGTAAATACATCGTCCAGATTTTTAAATCCTTGTGCTTGATCTTTTAAATAGAAAGCCGTTGGAAAAAAATATTGGCTATCATAGAGCTTGCCTCCCCTTCTATCCAATAATTTCCGACCATTGCATGGTTTCCCTACACAATACACAGATAAAACATAAATGAATATGTTATTCATTTTAAAGGAATAGTTGTACTATAATAAAACTAAATATTTTATTTGATTTTATTTGATATCAGGTTCTGGGCTTGTGACCGGAAGTGTGGGTCTTCGATTGCCACCATCGAATCTGCGGGGATTATCTTCCGTGGACTGATCTCTAGGTAGCGTCACATACAAAATAAGAGGCTTTCGTGTAAGAGGTAAGACGTACATCTTTTGCCAAATAACTTTAAAAGGGCTCACCCAGAGCCAAATATTTTGTGTCTCTGAAGCATAAGAATAATCCGGATGGGCTTACAAGGTGTACCGTGTCGTGTGCTTGGAAAAAGGATTTGTCTTATACTATCCTCGGCACGATATAACAAACCTTCTGACTTCCCCCACTTCCAATGAATCCCATGACTGGGTGCCAACATAACAACCTGTTGCACCATATTTGACAAGAATCATGTTGAGTAGTTCAGGAGAAAAACGAACACAGGCATACAGACATATGGATGGAAACTCAATGGGTATCACAAAATCATCAACCTTTATAAGCGTGTGAGAATAATGGACTGGTTATGGGAACTGTTTTGTTGATCATAACAAACATTTTGAAAGGGGGCAGTGGTGTTCTGCTAAGATATCTTTGATTAATCTGTTTGACATACATATGCTAATATATACATAAACTCGGCTAGCAATTCCAGACTAAAAAGACAATAGGCTATATTATGAATACGAATATTGTATCGAGATTAATAGCTCCCCAGTTTAACACATAAATCATCGATGTATCCACTGAGATAGAAACAAGTAATCACATACATTATGCATATATCTGAGTGTTAATGAAGGCCAACGATCCTCACCATCAGCTTATTATTAAACTATCTTCTTCCTTTCCAGGAAACGGGTAAATGATCGGTCCTTCATGAAAATCCACCTTATCCAGGACAGAATGTACAATAGGCCAGTTTATCATTTCAAAGCTGAAAAGCAAACCGCATCAAGCGTTATAGTCTATTTCAAGATATGTTCATTTGCAGCATAATCCATCATAATATTAACAGAAAGAAAGATTCTAATTTTGAATTTGCATGCCTTTGCAGTCAAGAGTACTAAAGAGGGTTTGTTGGTACATGTAATCATTCATTTCTCTATCAGACTGACTAAAGAGATAACATCGTTAAGCATGCAACAGATTCAACCCGCTGCAAAATCACATACATCAACTTAAAATTACAACGACACCTGCAAAATGCACAGTTGCATCTATACTGCTACGTTTCTTATGTTAAAAATGTTTCTTGAATCTACGAAGTAGAAAGTAAAAGTGAAAATAAAACGACAAGAGGTGCTTTTCTTTATTGGGGCCTTATATTGCGACCTTTCTGTAGAAGATAAGTCACATTAAAGAGACAAATGTACAAAATTCATATATTTGGAGAAAGGTAGTGCCACTTTCGTCATGGATATTTATTTTGCATTTTTTTTAAGTTTGCTTTATTTATTTTATGCTGTGACTTATTTATAATTGTACTTTGTAGCCGACCTTGTCCAAAATCAAGTCTATTGTCCACCTGAACAGAATCATTGATCGTTTTAATGGTCTGTAAGCAACTAATACATAGTAAATATTTTCTGTATGTGTAAGTGTGGTTTTAATATTAAGATCATTATCAATAGAAGTATCATGGTGTGAGTAAAATGCATTATTTTTACCTTTATAATTTCAGTGATAGACCTTTATTTGTCTAGTCTATTTCAGAAAGCTTTGTTCTTAAATTTTAATTCATTTTGTTTCAGAATTTTCTGAATCCCAGTGCTTTAATTTGACATATGCGAAGATATAAGGTGGAACAATAAGCTTTCACATTACCACCACTAATAGAGAACTTTACTTTAAATCCTACGTAGAGGGGTCAGAAATGTTTGAAAATGGAGTTACAACTGAAAATGTGGGAATTAGAGTTAAGACAGATTCAGTTTCAGATAGAAATAATTCAAATGCAAAGAGTGAGAGAAGCGATGTGGGAGAAATGCAATTTCAAACAGAAAAGTGAGAGACAGATGCAGTGTGGGACACGAAAGAGAGAGAAAGAGAGAGAGGCAAATGCTGTTGCAGAGAGAGAGAGAGAGAGAGAGAGAGAGAGAGAGAGAGAGAGAGAGAGAGAGAGAGAGAGAGATAAAAAGAGAAGACAGGCTAATGGATATGCAAATGCAAAAAGGAAGGAAGAAAGGGAATTTCAATTTATATTAAAGAATTAGAGCTGGCAAGTGGAACACATTCCCAACTTTTCACACAAATTCAGGTTTTAATGTTATCAGAAAAATAAAGTTAGTATCCACTTTTCAAGAAACAGAAGTAGATCTTCATTCTGAGAAAATGTATGAAATTTCGAAATGATCAAGATACACATTTTACTTTAGTTATTACCAAAGCTCGTGGTATTTACATTTCACTGACACTACAGTACAGTGATTATTACGATATGGCTAAGGAATAATTCTTGAAAGGTTATCAGTTGGTAACTGAGGCATATCGGCAAGCGTTTAGGAAAATCAACTGACCAGTCCTATATCGGATTTCCCTGGGAAAGGTCACGACATTTTCATAGGTGGTGCTTGCGGACACTCATATTAGCTGAAGAGTTTAGGAATTGCATCCATGAAAAATTCAAGACCTATAATGATGAGAAAATGGTGGAAAGTTTGGAAGAGGCTGCCCGTATAGCTCATAATTATTAATTAATCCATAAAGTTTCTTTTGTCAGAAAGTTTTCCACTTCTGGTAAAAAGCCATTTAAGTCTAACAAGAGCACTTCCAAATCTCAATCTTGCACAACTCCTAGGAGTCAAGTTTCTGACAAGTTTGATAAGAAATCCTTATCTCGTTCTACGTGCACGTATTACAAGAAGAAAGGTTGAGATAGTTCGGATTGTTGCAAATTGAAAACTGAATCAAGACAGACCTATTCCAAATACTCTTATCTTTAAGAGGTCAAGGTAACGATCATGAATTGAAAGCAATACATTTGTTGAGATAAACTTCGATCTGATTTTATTATGGAGAATTATGAATCATTCTGTCGGAGTATTCAGTATCGCTTATAAGTGATTCTTCTAATCCTATCCATATCTTTATTTTAAGAAACACAGGAACTTCTCAGAGTTTTTCATTATCATGTACTTTTCACTTTTCCTAGAAGTCTTCTTCTAATGGAATGCGGCTTTTTAGATGTTCTTCTGCATTGCGTACGTTTGTTATTAGACTTAGTCTCAGGACCCGTGACAGTTAGAACAGGGACGTTTTTGCCCATCGTGGATATTTATTTATTGTTAGGCAATGACCTAGCTGCAGAAAACGTCGTGGCTAATCCATTTGTAACTGACAAGCCTTATTTGGATCAAAAAATCAATCCTATTGAAAGTGAAATCCTTGATTTATACCAGCTTGTTCAGTTACAAGAGCAAAAAGCACTTGAGAATGATGTTGGTCAGGAAATAATTCACTTAGCTGACACATGTGTTGGTCATGCTTTTGATGAGGTCACTTAAGCTCCTGGTATGGATCAATCAAAATGTATTGATCACAGGCATCCTCTTTTTACTGTTCATTCTCTTTATTTCAATCATGTGACACACGACAACCACTTGCCGTCGAACAAGGAACGTTTGTGAGATCTCCTACATGTTTCAGAGGGTTGTTAACGAAACTGAAGCCACACAAGTAACTGTTTGTCGTTTTGTCAAAAATGGAGTCTTTGCGAGAAAGTTACGACCACCTGACCACTGGTGATAAGTTGTCATTGAGCTATCAAGGTGTTGCCCCTAGGTCGTATAGTCAGGACCTTCTTAGTCTAGTCAATAAAACTTCTTTTGGCTGGTCATCTAGGGGTCAATAAGTTTCATCACAAGATCTTGAATCAACTTTATTGGCCGAAAATGAAAAGCGATGTCTGTAAATACTCTAGACCTTGCAAAATAGTAGGAAAACCCAATCGGAGGAGACATAAGTTTTATTGGCAACCTATTGCTGTATTTAACGAACCATTTAGCAGTATATGGTAGAGTTTGTCAGTACTTTACCTAATACCAAGTCAGGCAACCAATATTTGTAGACCATAATGTGTGCGTCCACAATAGTTCCAGAGGCAATTCCTTTGAGGAATATTAAAACATAATGAAAGCTCAACAAAGTTTTTTATACTCAGTTTGCCCCCCCCCCCCCCCCCCCCATCAGTCCAATCTGAGAAACGATCAAATTCTATCTCTCTAAATTTCCAGCAATTGAAATTATTGGTCGTATTCTGTGACAAATTAATTGAGAGAATTGTGGTTTATTTACACTGATTATTAATAAATTTCTTATAATTAATTGCCGTGTAATTTCGAATTTTCAACCAACTCTTTGTTTTAAGATAAATCATGCAAGATTCTTCGGAAACAAACTTCGCAGACCTTTACACATGACGGAATAAATTACATGTTTGTTCCTACCGCAGGCAAGGTGCTCTCATATGAAAGTCGTCAATCGTATTTATGTTGTTTTACTTCTACGGGAAATATATCTTATACAGTGTGCCGGTTGCGTATATAATACAAAACAAGCAAAAGAAAGAAGAGGCAAACATGTGACTGAATGTTATTATTATTGTCTGAGACTTTAGTCGGTTATTCAACTTATCGATAGAATTTATTGGTGCACGTACACGGAATTTTCTATATCCCAGTACGAACAAAATTACTATGACCCCCACTCCACAGAGAAAGGATCAAATACCCCACTCGGTGCAATGCAACTAGTTAACATACATTTTATTAGGACCTTCCTTTAGAGATATTTACGTCGAAATAAAAATGTCACAAAAAATTCATTATGATCTTTCAGAAAGTTTGCACAATTTCAATCAAGGCAGTCATGGCCGCCTGGAGCACGCAGTAATTTTATATTTCAAATATAAGTACTGATATCTACATAGCATAAATTAGTGGCCTCGGGTCTCTAAATTATAGAGTCTATTGGAGGTTGTAAGTCAACAAAATACCATCTATGCCTACATTTCTCCCCGTAGCAAAAGGAAGGGGTAAAGGACTCACCGTGTTAATATTTTACGAAAAGGCTAGAAATAGCACAGAAATGTGTTAACATAAGAGAGGTTATATAAACATGCTTGTTTGGTCATTGCATGTACAATTTAAGTACAATATCGTTTTAAAGGCGATCTTATCGTGAACTGAAATGAAATGGAGAAACGGTTCTACAGATACTCTGTCAGATATGTTTTAGACTGGCTTTGAAACCGGAGTAGTATGAACAGCGGCTTCACTGATGCGATGCATAACGAGTTATACAAATTTCAAGCACACGTAAATAAAACATGACGCTGCTTGTATGCTTTCCTCAATGCATATATATACTCCAAGAATCACGAGTATTCTAAAATGTAAAAGTATTGATTATTCAATATTACGGTATTTCCGTACCCTAATTATAGGTATTGAAAGAAAATCATGTGCAAAATACAAAAGATTCATTAACAAAGCCATGTCATTATTTCTAACCGCATTTTGTAATGTGATACGTAAGGCATGTGTATTGCAGAAAAGATTATTGTTTTTGCTAACCCCTGGCGTCCAATATAATGGGTCATGTTCAAGCAAAATAATAGACTCAAATTCCACAATGGCGATCGAACAATTCTATTGTGTACTGTCTCACCTTTAAAGTCACACGCCATGAAAATTAAGCCCGTAACTATCATCATATACATTTTTTCGAATATATCAGAGAATGGTGATTGTCAATAAAATGATGGGGTCAACATGGCTGATTTTCTCGTGATTATCCCTTTCAACATCACACTAGCTA
The DNA here is from genome assembly GCA_016617855.1 of Megalonaias nervosa. NCBI lineage: Eukaryota > Metazoa > Mollusca > Bivalvia > Unionida > Unionidae > Megalonaias > Megalonaias nervosa. The sequence continues at coordinate 75,164 of JAECUM010007383.1, read as the reverse complement.
TGCTCTTAGTAACGCGCGAAAAGCTATCAAACTCTCGGTTGTCAGCTCATACAGAATCAGTACTGAACAAAATTAGCGATATTACAAAGGGTTGACAATTGAGTCCCACATATTACTCAGTTAGGTTGGACTTTGATAACATTTATTGATTTTAGTAGGTAACATAATAGCAATATTTCCTGTAATTTAGTTACTACAATTGGCCTTTTATAATATGATACAATTTCATGCCTCGATAGCATAAATATGTCTCTGCACTAGAATCGTTCATTTCTGAATACAGACTGAAGTCATGTCACTTCAATCAAACGTTTGCAACTTGGCAAATCATTCAAACACTGTTTATTTCTGCCATTATCACCAGTTGTCTCAAAATGTCTCCTTGAAAACAATAGGATAGATTTCCATATAGTATATGTTCAGTCAAGAGGTTTATATATCATTATTGACCTTTGTTGGGGTGAATATTAAGATCGATATGATATGTTTTACTGATTCATAAAATTTGATATTCACCAAACTGTTGTTTCATTGTTTTTGGACTTTTTAGCTTGATTTAGTATATTTTGTACATTTAAATTTTTTCTACTGAATGAAGCCACAAGATGCCCTTATGAAGTTAAGACTGTGCAATATCACAACTCATCCCACAGTATGCCGTGTTATAAAAGGGCCCCATTCAAAACATTCTTAGAATCCAATACATAAAGGGATACATGTCGGGTAAACATTTTGAATTAATAGGCTAGTAACATAATAAGCTTCTGATTGGTTGCATGGTAGTGATTTTGTATTAACTCATTAACCCCTGTCGGCTCGTATACGCGTCAGGAGATAGTAGACTACTTCTCAGCTCTGAAGCGTTAAGGTCATTTAAGATACACTAAAATGGGTGGTTTTATAGACAGATAAACAGATGTAGTTCTGCAATGATAACAAATAATCTGAACTTTCTAGTTGCACTACAAAATACAGAGGGAAAAACCTAATTGTTTGGATCCGATTTGTTTCCACCAAAAATTCGCCCGTTGTCGGAAGCCGATTTTGTGACCGGATTTTAGACTTTTTGGCCTCATATCTAAGGCAGACAGGTCTGAACTGCACACAGACAGGCAAACCTTTGCAAAAAGTAGATAAGATGGGCATTGGGAATAAAAAGTGGTCTGGATACGAAAATGATGGGTCCGTTAAGCTAAAAAAATAGAACTCCAACTTTTACCCTTCTGCTCATGCGCGAGCGAAATAGCCAAAGAAAAAATAACTTTTCTAACACAAGTAGGCATTAGGTTAACCGGAAATCTCTTGGAAGTTGATGTATTAGGATGCATTCAGAAACAACCCCCAAAATATGTTTCCAACTCGCATTTCATGCGAAAATGACAAAAACCTCCAGGGGTTAATTAGTTAACGAAAGCATGGATTTTGTGACTGCAGTATACACATGTGAATAACCCACCAAAAATATTTCACGATTTAGAGTCTCTTTAATCAGATATGTTGGAGTTCAGATAAAACACAAACACACACACACAAGTCAACATACTCTATGGTTAGTATACAATCGACTCTTATTTAGGTCAAGATTTAACCATTCTTACACTGGTCATACCTCCGTAAACCGCTTGCCTCTGTGTAACGACCAGCAAGTTCCCAACAAGACTGGTTTAGTCATGCTCATTGTATTTCTATAACCCCTTGCATTTCTTAAGGAAAGTATGGTTTTGAAGGATATTACTTTTGCATATCTCAACAACCCACCACCACCCCATACAGGCGGAGTAATGACCCTGGCAATAACTTACAACGTGGACGGCTGTGGTTTTATCCCTATGCCTCTCTAGCGTGTGATGCGTGCCACACAGGATGACTGCTATAAAAGATAATTTTAATTGTTTATTTTAAAAATTAAATTTCATAAAACAAGGTAGAGCTTTGCCTTTGAGAAGTCAAGACAAGACAAGACTTTATTAAACTCGGATTGTAAAGTTTACAACAAATTATTCAAGAGTCGTGTGTTACCAGTATTCAATAAATTATTATATTTATAAAAGTTAGTCCTGGAAATGCGAAAACATAGAATATGTTGTAGTAAATCTAGGGTATGTGCCATTTGGGTTTACATCTCCGTTTATAGCTTTGTTAGATTTTAGTTTTTAATTGTTTGATTACGGGAAGTCAGTGTTGGGAAGATAATTTTCAACCCGAGTAATTAGCCAGCTTCTAGCAAAAGACCTCATTATGTATATAGTATTCAGGAGACTTTATGATGCCATATATTAGTTTTGTAAACGGCACCCTACCCAGTTTCTTAACATAGGGCATTCTCTGGAGATTTGTTTAGATATACATGTTTAGTAGTTTGAGATAGGGTCAGAGCAGAATAAAATCTTTTCGGTTTGCATGGAGCCAAGTTGTTCGTATCTTAATTTAGTGGTGTGGTTTGGCTGTGCTTTTCAGTATGTGTGTTATTGATGACCGGGAGCGATATGTTTTTTTTTTTTTTTCGGTGTGATGGAAGGGCATATGTAGGGTGTTTGCGTAATGAGGTTTGAGGCTATGCTTTCGAGTGACTCTGTGATGGAACCCGAGGTTCCGGAAGCCAAGGTAATTAAGCTTTTAGATTTTTTTTTTCTTAATGAGGGAGCAATCTTTTCTAAATACAAACAAGTTTTAAATAATATATAATTTAGACCTTTAGATGACTTACGAATGCTAGATACTCAAACTTGCCCGTATTGATCAGCTTTTGTTAATTGCATAACTAGCACAAAAATTGGTTTATCCATATATAGCTAAACCCGACAACATCCAATTTAGATTTTACTTCTTCTTATCCATTTATTGTTATTGGAATTATGACAAAATGTTCATAAATGAAAACACATTGGATAAGACATTCTTTCTCCATGACCACTAACTAATCTAAGTAAATATTGTATCATGCGACTTTTATTATGATAATTAAGAGGACACGAAAAGGTTTACCGTATACGTTACACAGAGGAATACTTTCGTACACTCAGTAAGGATATAAATATAAGTTTTCAATTACATCAGAGCTTACAAATCCCGAAATTTCATAAGCATCTGTTAAATTCGGTACAATGGTCTAATCGATCTGTTTCAGCTGTCAATCAATAGGCAAATCAAAATCGTGTGTACGCTTTTTAAGTAACTCAATACCGTTATTGGCTATGAATACTAGATTTTCCAGGCCATTGGCGAACTTTCCATTCTTTTAAAATATAATACCCAAGCATTTATATTCATCAGTATAGGCATTTTAATTCTTGAACCGAATACAATAATTTCAGTTTTTAGTTTTGGTTTTAAGTTTCCAGATATCGCAATATCTACTAAACTTATCCAGGTTATGTTGCATTTCAGCAGGATTATCGGCGACTAGTGTCGTGTCACGAGGACATCAAGGCAATATACCTACCACATATATAGAAAATTCATTTTGTTTAGAGGGTACAGTGCAACCCCTACACCCATTTACCATTTAAAAGATTAAAGGTCATTTAGGAATAAGGAGAATGTCACGTTTGCCAAGCCCCAGCTATAAAGTCATGTATAAGCTATAATCTACCTGTCTTGGGAATATTACCGTGGCCATGTGTTTGATGTCTAAAGATTGCCGCGGGGCTAGTGTTGAACTCTTACGCAAGGTTACATGACCAGTGGCATGGTGTCAGGATAATGTGACTGGATGGGACATCATGCTACATGTCTGCGGCATGATGCTCCAGTGCTAGACATCACTATAAACTACCACACTGCAGACATCGTAGCGGTATGACTGAAAAATTGTTAAAGCTACGTTAAAAATCCAAATCACACACACGCACACACACATGACCAGCCGGAAACAGGAATCTTAAATCGGAAAAGGCGATAGATCTCACCATCTTAACAAAGGCTTGCAGTTATCACACCTACGTGTTAAAGGTTAGTCCAAATATCAAAAGGAAGTTCACATGGTGAACGGGGAGTATTCTTATCTGTCCCCACGTTGACAGACAGCGAGAGGGGTATTTAACCATGTAACCGTCGGCATTGCTGACTGGAAGCTCATAGTTTTACATCTATCTTTCACTAAATTTAATTTCCAACAAAATAGAGCCTGGGTGGGACTTCTATAATAGTTTAAATAAAACATTGGGAGCACCCCACCCCAACCATAACAATCCTCACAGAGAACAATAATAGTGACAAGTTTCCCCCTTGTCTTACACCATTTTCACAATAGAAGAAAACGGAAAATTCATTATTTACACACGCGTATTTTAATATAATTATAAATACGCAGTAAAATATATAAATACTTTTCCCTGCAGCTTGCCGAATCCAATGTATGCCAAGTTTCCATACGTTATCAAAGGCACATAGAATCAACAAAAGCACAGAAAGCTTTCCTTTCCCAACGAATAATAAATTCAGTAAGGATTTACAAATGGAAGATAGTGTCTTTTGTGGAAGAGCCAATACCGAATCCATCTTGAGTCTCAGATAGTAATTTATTATCTTTCAGGAATGTATGCAGTCTTAAATTAATATAGTTCTAAAACGTTTACCAAAAGTAATAGGTCTATTATTAGACATATCGTTTTTTTCACCGTTATTTTTTATAAATTGGCAAAATAACACCTTAGTTAAAACATCTGATATGAAACAAGGATTATAATTAATTTAAACGTTGTACGTACACAATGACATATAACATTTCAGAAATTGAGTTTTGTATGTATTCATTTAATATAATATTAATTTAACTTGCTTTATTAATAATAATAGTTGTTTTTATATTTTAGATTGTAATCAACTTTAAATATATCTTAAGCTGTAATTGGGTGATCAATTCCAGAGATACAGACAATATTCACCGCTTGCACCGTCTCTTGTGTTACTTAGTAGTCACCCTCTCTCTCTGCTGAGTTTATTTCTTTATAATATTCAAAGCATTTTGAAATGAGATATTTTGAACATAAAGCATCATATTCATCATATTCCAGTACCTCTTTTCATTGCAACGTGCGTATTTCCCATGGCAGTGAATTTGTATAGCCAGAGTAACGATTTGCAAACGTTCTCCTCTACTATTTAAAAGCTGTTAGCATAATTTATTAGTTTAAGTCACAGCAGGTTTGTTCTAATTTCCTGGCTTCCATACACTTGCTGTCAAACAATAGCTTAGAGTCAGCTTTTTCTTGACTGCATTAGTAGAAATTTCACCTTTATTTCGTATATGATAAAATGTTAGTTCAGCAGAACTAATAAAACTGTTGCTAATGTTGTTGGTGATTATGTTTACATCATCGCTTGTGATGTTATCTTTTTTGATACTTTCATGTTGTTCGCAATCGACATAATTTAGATCTTGAACATGTATATTCGCCAGGAATTCGCTTGTTCTTCTTGGAACTGAACAACCTTCTAGTTCTACTTCTTTGATATAATCACCAGGTACATGTAACTGATATTTCATAATTTGGTATGCTAAATAATGCACAGTGAAAATCTAAAAATAAATCACTAAAATCAAGCACTTCAAAATATCTTAACAATCTGAAACCATTTAGAGTCCTTACTAGATAATCAAGTAGGCATTTGATACATGAAGTGCATTTTCCACCTCTTTGGTCAACACCCACTGATCTCTTATTACTATACATATGTTTAATTTTACATAAATTCCATAGTAAATACCATACTTATTTTTATTTATTTCCTTTGAGCATCAACCTGGGATATACCATATTTTTCTGGACGCTCAGTCCCCACATTGTATCATTGTCGTGACGGATATTTCAGCTTGGTTTGTATTGCGAAAACTATTACAAATATCTTGTTTATTACCCGTTCTAGCATTAAAATCACCAACAAGAAAATTGTGACTAGAGCGTTTGGAAAAAGATAGCAATTGAATTTCAATTTAAGTAAATACTCCGCTAATAATCTTCCTGTGATATATATATATATATATATATATATATATATATATATATATATATATATATATATATATATATATAAATCCAACAATGATAGGACCACTACTACTTATTTCTATATTTTAATTTTGAATTAGAGGTTATATTTTGATTCTAATTGTACGACATCCACAAACTGAGAGAGAGAGAGAGAGAGAGAGAGAGAGAGAGAATCCTTAATAAGATTTGCTATTTCCCCGGAATGTTGGAAACATATATCTGGTTTTGAGGTATATTTTTAAATTTTCTTCTAACAGTGCCAGAGTTTGTGTCTTTAAAGGAGACCAAAAATCAGTGGAAATGTAGAATAATAATAAATGCACTATAGAAGAAAACCTTATTCTGAAGTATCATCTGGACTGTAATGCCAATATTTAAATATTGACATATCTTCAAGGAGCTGAATTTCCGTGACCTCGTATGCAAAATTTCCGCGCCTATTCGGTTACTTTCGTGATGTGACGTCACAGTAGTCACTTCGGCATCCCGAATGGCCTTAAGAAAGGCTGTGGACAACACTTTTTTTTTTCTTTTCCAAAAGATAAATACATAAAGAAAGTATGGATACATTATTGCAAGCGAGTCGACGTACCGTTGAATATTTTAAATGCTGAGAAAAGTGTTAAAAGTGTGAGTTACGAAAATAGGCAGAAGGCCGAGTAAGTGACCACAAAATGCTACAATTAATTCACAGATCGTTTATGTACACAGGCAGTGCTAAACAAATCCTGATAGCCCGACACCCGGGGCCCCTCTAATTTTGGTTCGGGCCCATCCTGTATTCAAAGTGAGATATCCGTCGGGCTTTCGAAAAAAAAAAAACAATTGTTTGCCTGAGGAAACTTTGATCGCGCTGATGAAATGAGTAAATGTATTTTCAAGATGTTGACATACATGCCTTAACACGGCACAATCTAAATCAAATCACCACTGTCCTAAGTGAATTGAGATCTGATTCTAATCAAATGGAAGCTTTGCTAAAAATAAGATTCGAAACCCCTGACACAGTCGTGTTTCGAGAAAACACAACTTCTAGTAATCTTAAAAAAAAAAAAAAAAATTAAAAATTTAAAAAAGCCCCTTTCAGTCTATGCCTATTACATGTAGCATGTATAAACGGTACTCTGTAATGATTGGAACTGATATAAAACTATTCCTCGGGCAGTTTCAAATGCAGCGATTAAAAGAAAAGAGGTCAGGTATAAAATCAAAGTTTCACATTAACTGGCTAACAACAGAAATTTGAGGGACCCCGCAATCTTGCCCCAGTGTGCAAGCGCCCATGGGACGCGCCATTTCTCCCTGTGATGCGCCTTATTATTCCCCAGGAAAGGCCCCTTTATTCATATTCTGATCAGCTGTCGCTAAACTGCAAAATAGCTGAAGTTTTGACTTAAGTATACAAGCAATTGCATTTATCTTGTGAGATGGACTGCCCTTCGGACATACTTTAAAGAAACCATGTTCGACAGTGGGTGTATGTAAGAGTGGTCCAAGGTTGACATTGCCGGGGTGGGAGTGGGAGACAAGCGCCCCACTCCTCCAGAAACGCCCCATACGATTTGTGTCTCCGATCGCCTCGGTCAACTAAAATCCAACTCCTGGCCTTCGCGAATGGCTTAGCTTCTAAATTCAGCGGACCATGTTTCCACTAACAGGAGAAGGGGTGAATGTGGGTCACTGGCGCCCTAAAGCAAGTCGCTTCGGTTAGATGGGGCTCGTAAACCTTGGATGGTAGCTCATCTAGGAGAAGGGAAACTCTGATCCCAAACCGCCGCTGCCTTTCGGCTATACCCACTAATGGGAAAGGCTAAGGGAGAATCCGGAGACGGAGCCCCTAAGGCGGTCTGACATTAACTCCAATGTCATTCCGGCAACTCCTGCGACGCCGTTGGTGCCAAGTGGTATTGGCATTCGTCGTTCCCTTGTGAACACCAGCTGCGTGGAGAGGGTGGATCTGCTGCATGGGCAACAGCTGATTCTCCATACTACTCTGCGCAGGCTTTATAGCTCCACTGGAGAGGACTCTCCAGCGTCGTCGTAAGGCGACACAGAACGGGAAGCAACGATTTACCAGTTCTAAGCAATAGCTCGATTGGCGTAGAGCTTGGCACCAGGGGTTGCTTCCCACGGTGGGAGAGACCGCCATGTCTCATTGCACAGCTACCGCCCGCCTTAAGCTGGGCAGCCCCCAGCCAGTAAGGTGCTGTCCTGCCATGGCCTGCCTGCTTCACCGGGTGCGTGGAGCTTATAGAACCATCTCGACAAGCAGGCCACAAACTCCGCACCAGGCGAGACCCAAAGAAGAAAAAGGAAGACTCCAGCTCTTCGTTTCGCAAGCTGAAATGTCAGGACCACGTGTTTTGGCCTCACCGCTGACTTGCAGAAGATCGACGACACACGGAAGATTGACAGGGAACTCTCCCGACTGAACGTCGACATTGCCTGCCTTCAGGAGACCCGACTGGCTGACAGAGGCACCATCAGGGAAGCCAACTACACCATCTTTTGGCAAGGAAAGTCCTCGGATGTACCTAGGCATCACGGTGTCGGCTTCACTGTAAAGAATACGGTCGTCGCCTTCATTGAGCCTCCGTCATCAGGCACTGAGAAAATCCTTGCCCTCCGGCTGTCAAAATCCTCAGGCCCAGTCAACATCTTAAGCGTGTAATCCCCAACCCTCTTCTCCACCCTAGAGGAGAAAGACCAGTTCTACGAGGCTTTGGATCAAGCTATATCCCCAACACTGAAGAACTCTACCTACTAGAAGACTTCAATGCACGAGTGGGAGCTGACAACAAGGCCTGGCCCACCTATCTCGGCTCTCATGGATGGGGCAAGATCAACGAGAACGGTCAGCGACTGCTGGAGATGTGCTGCTCCCACAGCCTATGAGTGACCAACACCTTCTTCAAATGCAAGGAAATCCACCAGGTGTCATGGCGACACCCACGTTCCCGCCACTGGCACCAGCTAGACCTCGCCATCACCAGGCGTGCGGAACTGGCCAGTGTCCTCCTCACCCGTTGATACCACAGCGCCGACTGTGACACGGATCACTATCTCGTGGCCAGCAAGGTGCGAATAATACCCAAGAAGCTGCATCACTCTAAGAAGAAGGGTCGCCCACGCATCAGCACCTGCTGAACAAGCAACCCAGAGAAGACACAGCAGTTCATCAGCAAGCTTGCAAGAGGCTGTCACCAAAGAGACACCTGATGACACCATCGACTCCAGGTGGTCCCACCTCCGAGACGCTGTGTACAATTCAACGCAAAAGTACCGACTGGTATGAGGCCAACTGGAAGGAGATGGAACCAGTGACTGAGGCGAAGAGGAAACCCCTCCTGACTTACAAGGCTGCGCCTAGCCCTAGTACACTGCAAGCCCTCAGGACTGCCAGGAACAACGCCCAGGGGACCGCCGGCCACTGCAACAACTGGCTGAACCTCTGCACCAGTAAACGGACAGCTGCCGACACCGGGGATGCAAGAGGCATGTACGAGGGTATGAAGAAGGAGACAGCCCCCCCCCCAGCCTCCAAGACCGCCCACCTCAAATCCAAGACGGGCGAAGTCATCACAGACCAGGTGAAACAGCTGCAGCGCTGGGTTGAGCACTATCTCGAGTTGTATACAACCCAAAACGTGGTCACCGACACCGCCCTGAACGCCATCCCAGACCTGCCAGTCATGGAGGAACTAAACACACCGCCCACCCTCGAAGAGCTCAGAACCTTTGTTGCAACTTGCGATGCCTAGGACTTCATTTTAACAGTTCAAAGCTGCAGTCACAAGTTACCGTACGTGTGGCAACTGTTTTTCTCACGTTTTATGTCTCACCTTACTTCCTTTGGTTTAAGTCTTAAGGCATGATACACTGTTTACTGAATAAAATATTTATTCTGAATTAGTTCTTTGGGGGCACATATACTGCATGGTATGTTTTGTTTTGTTCCTACTTCTAATTTAATCATGGCCGAGTTTCTTTGGCGGAAATGGAGATGCGATTTTGTTTGCAGAGAAAATTACACAACATTCACAATGATTATTCATGGGATTTAAGATAATTGGTGACAGTTTTATTTTTTTCATTTCTTTTTTACTATATTACTGTTGTAGTGGTTTAAAAATATCTGAAATTTACGTGAGTAATATTTAATCTTAACATTCTATTTACTGAAGAAAAAAACCGTCGTGTGATATTAACTATTTCGTCCAGTGCCGGATTTAGGCATAGCGAGGCCCTAAGTTATGGGAAGCTGTAGAGGCCCTATTTGGTATAAAATAAATTTAAGAGGCCCCTTCAGACTGGGAGTTCAGACTGTGAGACCCTAAGCTCTAGCTTGTTTAGCTTATGCCTGAATCCGGCACTGATTACGTCACTACAATATTCACAAGTGATACAATAGAATAAGGCATCTGTGGATTGCATACGTTATATCCATTTATGTATGGTTTGGGGGTTTTTTTTCTGAGAAAGGAAAATTGATAGACAATGTAATAATCAGGAGTTCTCTGCGAAAAATCCGGACATATTACAAGATCGGGAGGTGGGTGTGGAAATAGCCCCAAAATCGGGAGGTTTTTCTCCAGGTCTGAGAGTTGAGAGGTATGAACTATCCGGGGTTGCGGCATTTCAGTCAGGGCTTGTGAGTTTATTTAAGTCACCAGCCCGGGGCCTGTGTTTAAAAAATTTTCTATGAGTACTCACCAGTACAGTACATAAACTATTATACCAGACAATATATATTATCAGATTTGTCAATACGCTAACTGTAGCCTGCATGTAAAATACACTGTAATTGAATCGTAAGAGGGAAGGCTCATAATGTTTAAATTAATTACTTATGATTTCTGATTTGCAAATTTATTTGTAGGGGATTTTTTGTGAAAAATTAATGCCTAAGTTACGACTGATGAAAACCGCTCTCAGTGCCTTTTATAGGTAATGTATATGTCATTTACGTATAACACGATTGAACCTCATCCTTTTTGAATGAATTTATTGCACTATGGTAAATTTTGTATTTTTACGTTGGGCACCATCACTTAATCCTTATCCCATTTGTGCACAGCACACAATGTATAAGCATTTATTTTAAAATTACATTGCTTTTTTAAATTCCAAAATATGAAATATAAGCACCTTCTTACTGTTGTAGTTTTCTGCTTTAAGGTCTTAAACACATTGTTAACACACAATTCAACAAAGATAATTATGAGCATATCTCGGAAGCAGATTTAACTTTTGAATGTGCAACCCAAATCTGGTCTCCTCTTGTCTGTCTCGCTCGCCATGTTTCTGTTTGTATTCGAGTACTGGCTAGTATTGCGTCACGGGAACACGTGATCTGTCGTCTTATCAAAACAAGGAAAAACTCGTCAATTTACGGAATTGTGGTATCTTCCGCTCAATATAATCACTACCCACCTAAAGATATTTAATTTATAAACATTACAGTCGAATCAAAATTTGTAGAGAATTACATACATAAAAGGAAAAGTTTTATTTCTGGTCTCCTTTATCCGCTAACATTTGCTAAATCAAATTTCCAATAACTAGGTGTACAGGATCATATAGTATATTCTTGACATTTGCTCCCTTGACACCGTTAAGCGTTTACAGGGTAAAACTCTGGGTCATTATTAGCTAATAAACAATAACGATTGTCTCTATTCAGTTCATGGTTACCAATAGCGGGCCAACTCTACGGTCACTTAGTTCATTATCATGACGAGGCCCCCAATGGGATATTAAAGCCAGTAGTAGAAACAGATGAAAACCAGCTGTGAGCGGGAGAAGTTTCGATATAGAAAATATATGGTGTCTTGCTGCTTGTCGTTCGTTCATTAGTTTACCATTGATGTAAAGGCTGTCTGTGAGGAGTGTAACTCTCAAATTTGTATCTTTCTTTGCTTTCCTGAACGCTAGCAAACAATTTTCTTCGTTCGTCAATATCGTATGGAAACTCTTCATTTTTGCCATATGGTTTTCCTTTCAGATGTGCAGGCGCAGCTTGTCTTACAGTTTATTTACCCTAGTGGCTGGAGAATTTAGTAACACTCGGTCGAAGCTTGAATCCCATCCTTCGCTGCCTATCTTCATATGTTCCCTTTCTCGATGAATAGATCGTCTGTACTCCTTCGAATTCAATGTGTGTTGGGTCAATTTACAGTTCTTGTCTTTTTAAATCTTTCAGTACCTCCTTAATAATTCGATCCTCATTTTCAGTGTCATCTATTCCAGTAAATTTTAAAAAAAAAAGTTTCTTGCTTCAGACTTTTATATCACTCATGTTATGTTTTCAACGTCTGACTTTCAAGATGTTGTGTAGGTAATGTTCTGTATGCCATATTCAGTGGTTTGCTCATTCTTGTTTGTTCATTTTATTGATCTTATTGCTTGTTGTTCGTATAATGCAGGGATTTTTTTAAAAGTTTGATATTGAATTCTCATATCTTTGATTTATCTTGGTAGCCCTCTGAACCGTATCTCTCGGTCATATATTTTTATCAATTACTGCCCAACATAGTTGAACTTTTGTGTATTTTTCAAAAATTTTGTGACATGAAAATTCTACTGGAATTCCTGTCTTGAGATGGAGATTCAGATATTTTATAATGCAGTGTCCATCTAGTCTGGTTTAGTGTTGTACGACACAACGACACATAGACGGTTATATCGTGCCGAGGTAAGCAGAAAAAAAACTTCCCACAAGACACACCACGGTAGCCTATCCTTCTTTTGTTGAGCTGATCCCGCTTTTTTCAGTTATTTAACACAAAAAGGCTCTCTTGATCTCTTACACGAACTCACTTTCTTTTGTCTCTGACGTTACCTATAGATAAATCCACGGTAGGTTGAAAATGTATAAAATATTTATATAAGTTTTCCATGTGTATTTCGTAGCGACCAGTTACTATAGAAGGTAATTAATCGATATAAAGGGAAGTAACCTGTATGATACAAGAATTGTCGATCTTGATTGCTTTAACGTTCCAACAGTTTCCCTTTTAAAGGAGGATTTGAAAATAAGGACGACATATTTACCATGCTTATGTTCTACGATACCTGTCTTTTGCCAAGGATTAAAAAGCAATTAATTTGATACCATCCCATCAAAAAAGTTTTAATATTAAGGCATACAGATTGCGAGCCTTCACACAAGTTCCAACCTGTGCCTTGGCAGGTACTGTTTTGAGCGGTTATGGTATGATTTCCGAGAATGACGTAGGAGTAATCAGCCGGGGTTCGTTTTCAAATATATTGCTTACAGGAGTTGAACGGTGTCTTATTATCTTCCTTTGACACAGAAGACAGCAAATTGATATTCTTCAAACAGGCTGGTTTAATTCCAACGTAAGTCAGTGGTATTGTTGATTCTATTTGTTATTCATTATCATACACCATATTATTCAATATGTAATGTTATCTTTAATAGAGTTTGTAGTTTGGTTTCTAAATTGGTGCGAACATGATATATTTAATGGTTAACCAATCAACAATACAAACTCGACATGTAGACATGCGATTTACTCATTGTCATACTGCTTATAAATTCTTCTTTCTTCCACCATGTTGTTTAATCCCCCCACCCCCGTCGTAAAAATTTGTAATTTTCCAGATATTTTCTCAGATTTGAGATTAGTGTTTTCTTTATGCATGTAAATTTTCTCGTCATCTGCTGAATAAAGTGATTAGATCGAAATGATGGGAAACTCCTATAATTGCGCCATTACTACACACACGCTCTCTCTCTCTCTCTCTCTCTCTCTCTCTCTCTCTATATATATATATATATATATATATATATATATATCTGAAAGCCGCCGTCATCATCATCGTCTCTATTCATTATTCAAATCCTGTTTGATCGACCTTGTGTTCTAAAGTTCCGATCATCGCCACTTTTCATTATTATTATTATTATTATTATTATTATTATTATTATTATTATTTCTCTATTTTATTCTCTCCAGAACAGTCGAAAAACATAATCAACAATCTTCATGAAACATTCCTAAATGAGCGGCAATGACCCATTAAAAGATGCAGTCGCCTTGTTCGTACTTCTTAAAGGCGAAGAGGACAGATTAGTTGATTTTGGGCGAAAACTTGTCAAACGGAACAAAACTTATGCCAAAACCGTCTTCACAACGGAAGTCGACGGTTGGACTCCATTTCACGCTTTTGTGTTACGCGGAGAAAGGAAAATGGTGAAAATAGCATTGAAAGCCGGAGTCGACGTAAACCTTCCCATGGGTAAACCGGAAGGACTTCCTGGGAATTGTTCGCCTTTACATCTAGCAGCACATCGTGGTGACGTCAGTTTGATTAGTATTCTTATATCAAATGATGCTGAGGTGAATGTCAGAGACGATACGGGCAGAGCTCCAATATTTTACGCCTCACAAAAACAAAATACGTTGGCGGTGAAAACTTTAGTGCGTGCTGGTGCTGATTTGAGACAATGCGGCCGAGAACATAAGCAATCAGTGTCTTCAGAAAATACAACTGTAAACCCGATCTCCTGCTTTCTGGCATGCTCTGGGATACATAGATAGCGAAAATGTCTTCGTGATTTCATTTCATCAGCCGTGGTAGCACAAAGACGTCTTCCTTCTTTAAAGATGATTAATGAACGTTTTGTATGAAATGTTCGAAGCATGGAAGTGTTCCAAAAAGATTATAGCATCTGGTATGTGCTAAAAAAACGTCCATGTTATGAGAATAACTCGCAGATTCTGGAATATTCTACAATCCACATTATACATTATTTGACAATATTCTTAATATTTTAAGAAACGGTTATGCAGCTAAGGGTTTGAAACGTCACTAGTACAAATAAAGCCGTAGAACATCGAAAGAAACACCAAAGTATAAACGTAATTAAATGCATGATGCCATGCTTTGATAAGTATATCATATATTTTATTTTTACTCTTGACATAACTTCAAGTGAACGGGCAGCTTACAGTGTTCGATCTTCCTCGTCCGTCGTCTGTGGTACGTAGGTCAATAACTAAAGTTCTTTTTATGTTACGTGACTAGGCTTGTACAAAGTAGCAAAGAAAAGAGTGAAGCCAACAAGCTCTGTAAATTTTAACAGAATAATTTATTTCCCTAGAAAACCAGGTAAAAATATGAAAAAGGACTTACGGTTTGTGAATCTAATCCAAACATGAATCATAGAATTTAAAAATATAAGTCCTATCACTAAAAGGTTATAAATTAATCAAAGTTCGAAACCCGACGAAGTTCCAAGATGGAAGGCGATGATGTCCTCTATAACCTGTCCTGTGTTGTCGTATCAACAGTTACTTGTTGAATCATCAATTCCGGCTTTAGAATGCCGAATAATTGTCAGTAAATGTCTTTGTCCAAGTATTTTGATGAGCACTACAAGAAGTCTCCATGGAAAATAAATTATTTTAAATAAAAAATCTCAATTCAACTGGCAAGACAAAATAATACCTTTGAGCCCCGAAGGTATGAATTACGGCTGACTAAAATCACTATGATTTATAAGTATTAAACCCAACTAAAAACGCAATTCAGACCCGCGTGATGGGTCACGTGATCACTATTTCTCAAGCGGCGCAGTAACATTACACGTCGATTATCACGTACGCCATGGACGAATTTGATTGTACTGAACGAATCTTACTATAAGATTCAATAATAAAAAGATATAAAAAAAAGTTGTTTACAACAGAGCTGACACACAAGTCAAATATGACATTGATTACGACCAATGATTTTCACTCTAGGAAAGAAATAAAAAAAGTTGTTTGCCAGTTCTGAATCAAGGTCCGGAACTAAGGTCAGCTAAAAAACACAATGTAGCAATGCTGGTTATTTACCAGGCTTGAACTGAATTTTCCGGAAAAATGTCAAATCCAGTGAATAAAGTTATCATTACAATAACATGTAATGAAATAAACATAAAATAAAAGAGAATTTAAAACTAACACACAAGCAATTAAATTACGAATACGTAATATTTAATAAAACAAATACAAACTACTGTTTTGCCCAAAATTGCCCTAACAATCTCAACACCAAAACATCGTATATCATAATGCCTATCCGTCCTCAAATGCCGAGGTTACTAATTTCTTTCTAAGTGACCACTTCTAAAGAAATGGCAATTGTGGAAGCTTGACTTGATTCGACCCAAAGCGTTATGGCTTTCAGTTTTATACCGATGATGCCGATCTGCCACAAAATATACAACTATTACTAAAGTAACAAGGAACCTAATTTCTTCTCAAACACCGCTTAAAAACTGGTTATCATGAAAAAAAAAATCATGGCAATAACTGCTTTAATTTTGTTGTTGTTGTTTTGTTTTTGACAAATCATGCTGATCTACCACTAGTTATAGACGCCGTTGCAAAATAAAAGCAAATAATACCTCGAAATGATTTCTTCAAAAGTTCTGCCCATAATAAAGCAACTTCGATATATAGCAACCTAAAGAATTGAAACCTAAAGAAGAGGAGATTTCGACTGTGAAAATAGTGCTGATCCGGCAATACATGTGACTCGTTACTATATAGAAAAGGCTTTAAAATACTTAACATTGAAGGAATTGCCAGTTTTAACAGAAAGCATTATGAAAATATACTAAAGACAATTAGAACATATAAGCAAATAAAAGTTGGCATATACGATACGTATAAGCCGGGGTAAACTAGTCATCGATCATAAAGAAAACACTCTAACAGCCGCATTGAAACTAAGAGCGATCTTCATTAAAAATGAAAATAAAAAATATAATAATAGAAATGGAGCTGGCATTTTTGCAAACCCCACAAAATCAAAGAAATTCTGGTTGCTAGAAATTAAACTGGCAGACGTACATTTATCCATATATCATTCTCACACTTATAAGCAAATTTTCAAGTAACAGAGTTGTTTGACATTTAAACAAAATAATGCAGAACGGATAGTTATTGAACACATTTAGTAGCTTAATACATTGTATTTCAGACCAAGGTGACCTTTCATGTAGCGTGGCGACGATACATTTGACTGTATCATGACAACTGTGAAAATCATTTTCTTTACAACAAAAGCCCTTTCATGGTTGGGTTGTAGTTAAATTTAGTATGTAACCATAATGTTTAATAATATTAATAATAGCATACAAGTAGAGAAATAGACAGACGGAAGGGATGATATATGAAGTAGTAGTGAGTAGGTAGGTTGATATACATTTCCATTAATTATATCTGCTTGGTACCACCATTTCAGGCTGATACTGTATCTTGGCCATTTGTAAAACTACATATGTGACCTTATCCATTTAGCTGAATATAACCTATAGTTTCTGACGTCACATAAGTTTTTAAAATCCTAACAATGATGATTGAAATAGAAACTGATTGTCATGTGTACATCACCTGATTGACTAATCAGCCAAAATTAAAAGCATTAATAATCACATGTCTTCATCAAACTGCCTTAAAATAGGTTATTATTTCTCAATAAGTCTTAATGACGTAAATTGTAATGTGTATCGCTTGCACGCGATTATGATCGCAATAAACGTGCTGTAAATATTTAGTCATCTGTGTCTATGAAACCACAAAAGTAGATAGATGGCTGTGCAAACTGTACAATAATAACTGTCCTTTTTTCGCACTTGATTATTCAGGAGATATACAAGAAAGATTCCGTTTAGAAATTTATTTTCAATCCGATAGATGCCATTTGATTAATAGAATACAAACTAACAGTGTAAGACGTAAGTGTGCGAAGAACATTAGAACAAAATGTATTTTATAAAAAAAAAAACGGGAAAACTTGTTTTGAATACAACTTATTTCAACAATTTTCAAAACTCTTGTGATTAATTCACAGTGGAACTTGCTTACCAATGATAACAGACCGAATATATTGTATTCCTAACAACATTTCTCTGTCAGTAAATAGAGGACATTTTCTTTTCTGCGTTCAACGTGTGGTACAAAATATGATATTTTATCGAGTGGCGATGCCACTAGATTTAATATATCGATTTTTGGGGTATAACCACCACCCCAAGGGACGCAGGCAGCAAGATTTCTCACCCACCTACGTTGGCGGAGACTACTCTCGAACCAGGAAGAATAGAATCAGATGAAACTGACCTGTAAAGGAGAGCGCCATCAATCACACAGCCACTCTGGTGATTATATATATATATATATATATATATATATATATATATATATATATATATATATATATATATATATATATATATATATATATATATACTATATATATATATAAAATCATCAATGTCGTAACCCAAGAGGCCGTTGCGGCACCACAATTGACTTTACAACTAATTTCTCTATCTTTCCTTGTTCTCTACTGCCCTTTGGGAGCCTCCAATCCCCATGTCTGTTCACTGTTTCACGTTGTTTACCCACCTCTTTTTCTGTCTGCCTCTACTTCTGCAAGTTTACTAACAAAAATATATACATGTACTTGATTTTCAAGTTATTATTCGTAAATTGGCGTTATTATGATATTTGACACAACGATGTAGAGGCATTGATGTATTTCGGTTGGACGAATAAGAAGGATCAAAAGTAAAGTTTTGGTGTCAATCGCTCGATTCAAAGTTTTCTCTTGTGGAAGCATTTAGTATTTCAATTTCGATCCAATGATTTAAACACATTTCCAGACAGAAATTTCAATACCAACATTTCCGGACAGACAGTGATGGCGGGCGACTGTAATGTTTCCACTTTCGTAATTATTGAAACCATTGTAGGACAAGCAATATATTGTATAGGCAACATATTCAGTTTAGAAACAAGTTGTTCCAGAAATGAAACTGGAATTTATTGTACGCCTCCTTCACTTATTATTTACATTGCTGAATAGAAAGTAAAACAAATTAGAATTTCCTTGCCTCACATCAGACCAAGGTGTACGTCTTTTGTGGCACACAGTCTCGTGCGAAAACAACAGTAAATCGTGTCTATTGGATGCCATTCTATTTTAAATTGCTTGGTTGGTTTCCGTGAGGGACACCACGGCAACTGACCCTGTTTTACCTGGGCAGGATTAGAACATGCAACCTACTGAATACATATCTAGAACGCTAAATACAGAACCATGAAGAAAAGTAAGTAATCGTAGTCAGGGTGTTCTAAAGGCTTTGCACGGCGTTTTAGGACTGTGCAAACCCGGTGCTAAATGATGACAATGGTCCCCTAAATCTAATTTCTCTATCACTAAAATAATTATATGAAATATTCATCGAAAATTTGCTTTCAAGATCATATTTATTTTAAAATAATCTGCTTTAATTATAGTCTGTTTTAAAGAAACACCAACATTTTCGCCCCCCCCCCCCCCAGCGGGCTCTGTTCGTTGCATTTTTCGCACGTCGTAAAGGTCGCTATACCACATTGATACAGTAACCAATGCAATAGCAGCATTTGTTTAAAGGTCGATAAAGTAACCAACAGAACAGCAGGAACTGTGTTACAGATCTGTACAGAGGCAAGTATTGCTTCCTTGGCGGAACCATATGGCAAGAGTAGATAATTTTGATTTTTTAGTACGCCACAAGAATGTGTATAATTTCTGATTTCGAGAAGGATTTCTACGTACAGCACCACATTCATCGTATGTCAAAAAGATTCCAAGCTTATATTTTTTTGTCTTTCCGTAATATTTGGGACGAAATGTAATCCTCGATTGACTTTCTTGGGGGTTTTGAGTGTAGTTAGCTTCAATATGGTAATTTTCCATAGCGTTTCTAGTACAAATAGGAATTGGCGGTAGATGGATTTAGCTAGAAAATAAGCAACGGTAGATGACTCATTGAAGTTGAGACTCTTATTCATGGTTATTCGATAAACTGTGCAAACAAGCTGCATTTTAGCTTATAAGGAATGTGAAATACTTGCAAATCATCTCTGTTAAAACCCTATCCCAATTTATTCCAATGGAGTAAGTCAAAATGCGCATTATGTGCATATATCATTCTTGTTTAATAAGAAATCTTGTCATTTTCTTTTTTCAAATAGTGATGCTTTAAGAAAGAAATAAACCAAGCTAACATCAGATGTTTGCTGATGGTCGTACTTTGCCGCGAGCGAATACAAATAATACAAGATAAAGAAATTTACTCGAAAAACTGTACCGATTACTCATTTGAATGTGTCAGATGTACCGAGAGACGAGTTATTCTAATCAACCTCCATGTGATAAAATCTACTTAAAGCACAAGAGAGACACGCACAGCTTGCATGCTACTTTAAGACAGTAGAAATTTGTGTATAATTCTATTACGGGATGACATTTTAGTGGACAAATTCCTTCTCCATCACCCCCACCACACATAATTCGAAGAAGGGGGGTGGGGATTGAATATAAGAATGATTTAATAAGTGTAGGTCTTAAAAATATATATAATTGGCGTCAGCACATTCTGTTGATTTTATGGGTGATTTTGTTGAGAATTTGGCGTCTCCGAGAATAGCAGCTCTTCTTGACGTCCAATGTATGCGAACGAATATATGTTGAATCGACTAGAACGCATGATACGGTTTGCTTTTCAGATTTACATTGACAGTCTGGTCTATCCTACAGATTGTCCCTGACAATGTAGAATTTCAAGAAGGAGCAATCATTTACCTATGTTTCCTGGAAAGGAAGAAAAATTTATTGTAATAACATGCTCGTGATATGGATCATCGGCCTTCAATAATAATCAGATATATACATATTAGTAACATTGCAGTCTGGTACGTCAATGTTTTGTGTGTAAAACTGGGAGGTTGGGTAGGTGTGTGGGTAGAAAGCAACTCATTACTCATACAGGAAATACGTCACAGCTCATGCCCAGGTTCGGATCCAAGGACGGGTTGATCAAGCCATACTCAAAGACTCATCTATTCATGTTTTCTGTTTCTTTTTTCTTAAAAGGCAGCTATCTCCCTTTTGACGGTGTTTGAAATGAAAAGTTGACATAAATCGTAATTAACAAAAATAAATACATTGCAAGAATTGAAATAAAAGCGACGACTTTGCAACGGGAGATCAAGATGATAATTCAGTCGTATATACCAGACACGCCATCTCGCACTACTGTTCGTATTCATGATATAGTTCATATTTTTATCTTACGTAATTGCGTGACTAGTTTTGTGCATTGCCTGAACAATGTTTGAAACAGATCAATCAATGCTATATTAACAAAAAAAACCTCCCCCATTTTTCATTTCTTTTATTATGACCAATAAATAAGTCTCTATAAAATGTTCATTTATTATCACACGCTTACACAAGTCGATGATTTGGTGATACCTCTTAGTCTCCATCAATATGTCATCTGCTTGCACGTGTTTTCTCGTAAATCACCTAGTGGAAGTTCGCCAAAGCATGATTGTTGTCAAATATGTACAAGGGTCGTTATGTTTGGCTGTCTGCCCTGGGGTTCATTGGAAATGGAGCGGAGAGGACAAACAGTTTGTTGTAACGGATTTTGAGTTACGACCAATCTGTTTTTGTTACGTTCTTGGGGTGGGGTTTAAGGGTGAGCGATATTGCCTGTATGTTTTCTTACCGCAATGTTATGTTACGGTAGTACTTACCTCGGTAACTTTCCACTATACCGTTGCATCAGTAGTTTTATTAAGAAATATACCTGAATTTTCCAAGTAATATTATTGCGAATTATAATAAACGTATTTTAAATTTTCAGCACAAGTTAAATAATCCCCAACTACTTTTATGTTACTAAATAGTTGTATATGTTATAAACTAAGTTTGACTAATCCAAAAACAAGCTTTTTTTGTTGCACCTTCAATCGCATGGTTGTCACGCGCCGCAGATGGAAACATGATGAATTATTGGATCTTGCGAAGATATTCCGATTAAATCCAAAACTTGGAAATACTTTGGATTAAAGAAAAGAACAAAATGATATTTTTTTAGTTATTAACTAGGATATGTTAATGTGCTAAGTACACACATTCCTTAATGGGATTGCGAATCATCTTGATTTTCAGGAGATAAATTGTTTTCGGTTTGAATGTTGTGTAATTTGTTTAGTCCACTAACTATTTTCTTGTTTGCTGAGTCAGTGTGAATATTTTATCTGTCTTGCCATTTACGATGAATATCTTGCCAGAGAGTTGGTATCCATCTCTGGGGTTTTTTTTCTGCCCATTATACGAGCAGTATCACTACAGAAGTGTGCCGAATGAAGCCAAAGATGTGTCCGATCAAACTTTTCTCTCAAACAAATTATTAATGTGTTATCTTAATTATTGTCTGATGAATGCCGCTCTCTCCTCTTATTACCAGGATTGGTCAAAAATGATGGGACTACAAGGTATTGAATGAAAGCAAAAGGATTCCAAAAAGTATAATTGTAGCGAGCGACAACGTTCAATGGTTAAAAATAATGATAATGTAGTAGCATATGCTGGATACGTCGCCTCGCAATATGGTTTGTTTTCATAACGTAGCCTAATGTCTTCATCGTGCGAAATTAATAGCCGTTTCTGTGTATATTTTAGCACATGCATCGAGGATATCAATCAAACCTATATTAATTGAACGAGAGATACGGTCCCATAGTTGTTCTTACGTTCAGGCGCTCAGGATGGGGTTTAGAGGTGAGCAGGATTGCCTGCATATTGGTTTGCCGCGATATTTTCGTTACCACAGTACTTTTCTACTATAAAGGTAATCAGCAGTTATATTCAGCAAAACGGTTCGGAAATTACCGAGTAATCTTGTTTCAAATTATAATAAGTGCATGCTTTAATTTTCCACAAGATAATACATTACTAAACACATAAAAATTTGTAATATTTGCCACAAACTTGAATATTACCAAGAATATTTATATCGATGCACCTTAAATCACATAGCTCTCATGTGTCCTTTATGCAAGCATTCAGAATGAATGGTGTGTTGTGAAAGACAGTTGTGTCAGATACGGGACTTAGAAACTTTTTGGAGTAAAGTAAAGAACAAAATTTTATTTTTCAGTTGTTAACTGGGGTGTGTAAATATGTTTAAGTACACCTTCATGAGATTCAGATCATCCAAAGATTTTCACAAGAGTTTGAAGTATTTGTAATTTCTCTGGTCCACTAAATACTTTCTAGTTTGTTTAGTCATGGTATTTGTTTTATATTTACTGGTCCTTTCTGGTGAATATTTTGTCATAATGTTGGTATCCAACACAACATTTCGCCGTGGTAGTCATTAGGATAATGAATACGATAACCGAGACGGGACCGACAGTCACAATTTTTATCCCAAAGCACTCTACTTTCACCACAATATCCTGTTCAGGATGTCAGCTATACTGCAAAAGGAATCATCCCACTTTATTTGCAGTGTCTGTACGACACCCTATGCAGGAATATACATGCCTTTAGGAAATTCGTCTAATCTAATATGGCCATGCTTTGGTACGTATCGTGGTATACTATGGAAATACAGCAGCATACTTCTTTACAAAATGTTTTCAGGAACTTTACTGAAATGGCGGATATGTGTGTAGAAAATTTTTAAAAAATCAAAATAGAGAACAAAGGAGTACGTGATTGGAAATTGTGATGCATATAAAACTCGCTAATCAGTGATGATGATGATGATGATGATGATGATGATAAGAACCGTTATCGTTTTCATCGCCACGCTATGACATTTTTTATGATGTAAAACGAATTTCCAAATTGTGACATACATGCGAGGTTTGTTGTATTAGGCAACACTGCAATACAGGCATCTCATATGTTTCTCACTAATGTACAGTTCGAGAATATTCTCTTTGTACATATTCTACATGAGAGTGCTCATTTTACTGACCATATACCTGTAATAGGTATACTTGAATTTTATTCCGTCCACCATTACTACTTTCATTGACCATAAATTTATCACATGCATACTTGATTGACCCTTTTGTCAGGTCATAATTAACAAACGAAACTACCCATATACTGACTATGGATCTATCACATCTCTACTTGATCATTTGTTTAATCCACCATTATGAATCTGTTTAAAAGGATTTATCGATGATACCATAACAAGAATAAATATCAACCAAATCCGCATTCATTATAATCATGCTACGAAATCTAAACCATATTTATCTCCGTGTTTTGCAAACGTTTATACCACAATATTATACCTTCAGAAGTTGTCTTGTTTGCTTTAGAAGTTATGGCTGCATAATGGCTTGACCTGTTTCTATCTTATTCACTTGCACCAATGAGGAACTATGATACAAGTAAGGGAAATAGTGTTGGAATTAGGACCTATACATAATTTTGAAGCAATGTGAAATAGACCATAATATAGGAATCAGATGTGGTACCTGTTGTATAATTTTGATGTTCTAAATTTCAACTTTTGAAGACGAAGAATTGTTGTCTGAGGGTCTGTACTGTGCCGGCCAGGCTACACATGTTTTAGCACCTAGATTCCACGTTTATAACAATAAATATGAAGAAAGAGGTTTGGATAAATCTGGCAAACTTTGCGGTCTGGAATACTAAGGGGGAGCTTGAGTCTGAGAGTTGCAAGTTTACCTTTCGATGTATTAAGGAAATGTTTCATCTCAAAGTTTTAAATTTTTTTTCCAGGTGCTTCTGCAATCTTTAGAAATAGACGAACGTGTATGATCGTTATAATTACATGGACAATCAAAACTCGGTCAATGATTTTAAAGAATCACACACGGCTAGTCAAGAGGCAGGAATAAGAAAAAACTACTTAAACGCCACGTGCAAATTCCGTTCATATGCATCTAATGTCACAAAATAGCTTGCAGCATGACAGCTGGAAACGGCGTGACCATTTTTGAATAAATATTAAAACAGCAAACTATGCTTTCCCAGTTTAGTATAATCATACAACTTAAATTATAGCACGATGTTTTATGTAAACTAAATAAGCGTGGTGACGTAACAGGATAAATATATGTTCAAAAACAGTACTTAAAATATGTATTGTATTGATGGATAAATGTTGTTTTTTTTCGTGTAATATCCCTACAATCCTCTTCCTACACAGATCGGGCGGCGCTTTTCTTATGAACTGAAATAATGTTGCGTGTGCTTCAGTGCGATTTATAAGATCTGCTTTTTCCATTGAGAAAGAGAAAGCGAAATGTTGAACCTAGTTCGAATGTTGCACTACTCACTCACCCCAATTGGATAATCCATTACTCATATTCATATTACATTAGATCTTCAATGCCATCTTGTTAATCCTGGAGATAAGTGATGAATACGCTCCAAAGTTACAAGCATCTGCTACCACCAATACTAGTAGTAAAAGACTTTATATTACAATTACTACTGTGTCACTGCTGCTGATGATCACTGGTCGTACGATATGGATACATAACTACCACTACTACTGCTACTACTAATACATCAACAACAACAATCACTAATAATAATAATAATAATAATAATAATAATAATAATAAACAGTTAATGAAATAATAATACAAGAGTTGTATACTCTAAAGCTAGGCTTTACTGTGCCATATCCTTCAGCTTGAGTGAGAAAATAGCAAAAAAGATATGAATAGTATTATAATTTTAATGCATGGAATAAAACACAAGAATTTATAGTACGAAATGTGCATCACCTGTACTTTTCGTTCCTTAACGGAAAGCTAGAAGAATTTATACTACCATTCATGGAGAATAAATTTATTCTTTAATAATGGTTCATTCACTTAATGAGATACGAATCTCATTTTGGTTTGGTTTTGCGTGGTTTAATGCCATTTTTCAGTACATGATAGCGTATACATGAACATGGTAGACAGTATCTTTAGTGGAGGAAGAACCGGGGATGACCCCAGGAAGAACCAAAGACTCACAGGAAGTTAATGGCAAGCTTTCTCAAAAACCAACGTTGGTTGAGTCATAACTTTAACTCACGCGGACAAAGTTTTACATTAACATTTTTTTGTTTGTTAAATTATGCAAATAGGGATCGGGCTACAAGCTCTCACAATATTATATACATCCTTCCCCTTGCTATACATTGATACAAATTGATCAAACATGGGAACTGGCAAAAATAAAAGAAAGAAAAAAGGAACAATAGTAAGAAAATAGGTGTGTTGCTAGTTGAAGGATAAAGCTTCGAGAAAAAGGAAATAAAGAGGAGAGATATCTAAGACATGTACACAATGATGTTAATATCGGACGGAATTGCATTTGATATGTAATGCATTAACATCACTAATTATATGGTAATGGTAATTATACAGCCTGAAGACACCACACTATTTATGGTTTTGGAACAGTTTCAATATATTCAAATTTTGTTCATTTATAAGTTCAGTTGTGCAACATAAAAGTTTTTATAGAGATCGAGACGGGCATTTCGGTTTGATTAAGTATTAGATTTATTCTGTGAAATATGTATTAAGTGCACAGAAATATAACGATGTGCACTATCTGTTTCTATCTCATAGTAACGTAGAGATTTCTATCAGGAGATTGTTGTACTGATCTTGTTGGAGGTCATTACATTGATATCTAATCGTAGTATGAATAATGAAGTATTTGCGGTCACCAGAAAGATAATAAGACGGAATGACGGAATGCTGTTGTTCAGCACAGTAATATACTTTTAAGCTATCAAGAAATGGCTTTCCGATTTGATGTTTTCAGGCAGGATATTCCACATGACAATAGAAGAGTTAAGGAAAGATTTTTTTTTTTTTTTTGTTGCTATTTCAAGTCTGGAATTTAATATAGAGAAATTTTTACGTACATTGTATCTTGTCGTTTCTCCTACTATGAAAAATGCAGAGTTTGAGAGATTTTCTTCTTGCTGAATGCAGTGCCCAGCCTCATTCATCATAACATATGCGTTTCTGTTTGTTTCTGGTTAGAAATGACTAGCCCAACAGCCTCTAACTAAAATCTTTTTAATTTGTCTGCTTTTAAACATCCGTCCTAAACAACATCTGTACATTGCAAACTAGGCCTTATAGATGTTAAGTAAAATATATCTAAGGATTTTCTACTTAGTTTTGTACTTGAGGAATCTTACAATGTTTAGCAATTTAGATGCTTTCTTCTGCATATTTTCAATATGTAAACTCCAAATCTACTAAGTGTAAGGCCCACATGTTTGTGATTGTCAAGAAATGCAGGTGATTCAGTTTGGAACTTCAGTTTGTGAAAGAGTGAATCATTCTTTTGTGCTGAAAAACAAAACTTAGGTTTTGTTTGGGCTGAAGCTTACCAACCATTGATTTGACTAGTCTTGTATAGTTTCTAAGTAGGCATTGTGTATATATGGATGTTTTGCATACTTCTAGAAAGAGAAGGAATTGTCGTTGGCTAAAAGTCTAGTGCACTAATTAGATTATCAGCAATATAAATTATGTATGCAAGACAGAGTTGAGATGTATGGTTTGGTTTGTTTTTCTGGGCTATGCAATAATAATTAGTTACACAAAGCGGACATTTTAACTGGCGGATAAAGAACTAAGGAAAGCTCCGGGAAGAATAATTGACACATGGGAA
Organism: Megalonaias nervosa; assembly: GCA_016617855.1. Lineage (NCBI taxonomy): Eukaryota > Metazoa > Mollusca > Bivalvia > Unionida > Unionidae > Megalonaias > Megalonaias nervosa. The sequence goes on along the minus strand of JAECUM010007383.1, from coordinate 47,622 downwards.
GTTACTGGCCAGCTTTCTATCTTACCCACATTGGTTGAGCCAAAGACTCGAAGCAAAGCCGACAGAGGTGAGATATCAGCCATCGCTAAAGACGATCGCCATAGATAACTCGGCCACCAAGGGACCCTTAGATGTAAGAAAGATGCATAAAAGCGTGCGCTTTAGACCATTAGGCCACCAAAAACAGAAAAACCATCTGCGACGTAGTGACGCCAGGAAAGATTGATACTGTCCTGGAAAACACGGTTCTCTTATCAAGATGAGTTTGTTATAAAATACCAGTTATATCTGGGAATGATTCGCTGACCTCTAAAAGCACAAATCACCAGCGTCGTTCAGAAATACTTCAAATTGTCAGTATTTTTTTATAACACCGTTTTTGAATATGAATTTTAAATATTAATAGTTCTATTTCCGGTGTCATTTTATCTCGACCTTTCTGTACAAGATAAACTGCATATAACAGATCAACTGACACGAATTCATATGACTCTAATGGACAAGCTGGTAACACCTACTTAAAAAGAAAGGAATGTTGTAAGTAAAGGGAATTGGATTTTATAATGAAGGGCTCCAGATGGCCCATGATTTGCTAACCGAGCTGAGACATGGATGACATATAATTCTAAATTAATATTTTATATTTTTAGGCTTTAATAAAAACTGTCCGAACGAAAAATAATTATAATGTAAAATTTAATTACAACTTAATTAAGTAAATAAATACTCATGAAATGCTTTTATACATAGTTAGCAATAGCAAAGAATCCCAATGTGTCAAAATAGCAACATCAGTAAGTAAACCAGGGGTCGGCATCCTCTTTTATATAGCGTGCCACTTTTTCCAGGTTAATTACAAAATGAACGAGTGCGTGCCACCAGTAAGAGAGTAACACTGTTAAAATCGAGATTTTTGGCTGCCCTTCGCGTGCTACACAAAACCTCTTGACGTGCCACCTTGTGCACGCATGACGTAGGTTGCCGACACCTGAACTAAAGTGTCGAAATATGAATTAGATTTGTGTTAAAGGCATGTAACTCTGTAGATCACAATTAATGCTTCGTCAGTAAATTTAGCTTTTAAAAATTTTGGACGACTTGAATATGAATACAGTATTCTACATATTAGTTGTGTTCTTATCTGTAAACATAATGCCTATCAGACTAAAGCAAAACAGGTAAATACGACATGATATTAAGTCTCGGGTAAAATAGGTAAATACGACATGATATTAAGTCTGGGGTAAAATAGATAAATGCGACATGATATTAAGTCTGGGGTAAAATAGGTAAATAAGACATCAAATAGATTTTTGGAGAGTGTTTGCATAATGTTCATTGAATACGACATAACCCGGCTAAGTGAAATGGCAGACTGCTAATTATTATCTTTCGTTTATTATTGATTTTCAAATATCAGGATTTTACAGATCCCCTTTAACATCACTTGACAATGTTTTGGGCTTAAAACAAAATTGTTGAAAAGTCCTGACCCTTTGTTTATACAGTCTGTATAGACATCTGATTTGTCAAGTACAACAAGAGCCCTGTAAAACACGTGTCTCTGTTCTGTTCGTTAATTCATCATTGCTGCAAAAGTGTTAGAAGAGTCTGATCAGACATGCTTATAGAGGAATATTCAATACCCGTCATCTTCATGTCGGTTAAAATGTTCTTGCGAACTTCCTCTAGAAATATTATATTCATCTGCAAATGTTACCATTTTACTGTTTCGAGTAGTTTTAGTATCATGTTTCATACTGTTCACACATATATTTTCAATGAAGCACATTTCTAGGACATATTTTAGGAGGAACAAAACGATTTCTTCATTTTCAAATATAAGAACAAGATATAGCAAAAGAACCATTCAATGACACTTGCTTCATTTTTTGACTTAGTGAAATTTGACTGAAAACTGTATGATGGCCTTGATAAATGGCAAATTGGGCGTGTAAGAAGGTTAGCTGAATCCGGCACTATATAGAACCACTGAGGTCGTAAACATTTTTGGAAGTGTTTACACAAACCTTTTCATTATCTTGCTGGATACTGTAACGCATTCCGCATGCTTTCAACCAGTCCCGAAGTTAATTATACCTGAAATCTAGTAGTTTCTAATTGATCTAGAAATTTCCTTTTCCATTTGGGACAACAATGTTTCAGTGATTAGTATGTCGGATTCACTGACGGTGCGGTATGAGTTCGAATCCCGCCCAGACGTACCCAGGTTTGCTATCTTGATGAGTCATCTGACAAGACACTTTAATCCATTTTCTAGACCATACATAGTCTTTTGTGTGCTGATAGGTCTTAAAAACGTTTCGAAAGAGATTTTCATGACATCACACGCGAGTTTCGGTTGTTTACACTTGAAACATTGTGTCATCAAATGCATACCTCAACAACAAGAAACAAGAGACAAGAAAAATACACCATTTACATTTCCAATTCTTGAGGAAAAGGATGTGTGAATAATCTGTGAAAATTGAATAATGAAAGCATTTCTCAATACTGGAAAATATTTCTCAATCGCGGACAATTTTGATAACACATTTGTTTGCTTCGGCGGGGTTTGTACGGTTGCGCAAATGACAAGATTACAGTCACTCCCGCAGCAATCCTATCTGGAATATAAAGCATTTAACTTTGTAACTGGACTACCAAATGACTTGCTTTAAAGGGACGCCAAGGAAAAGAGAGGCCAACAACGATGTTACGAACGATACATGTCTCAGCCGGAAAGGAAGGGACAAAGCAGACAGTGTAAACCCTACGAATCAAATCAACCCACTATAATAACACGTAGGCAGCAAGGCAATTGGTTCATGGTCTATAACTATCATCCGGGTCCCAGGTATAAAGTAGGCACCAATGCAGTTGGTTCCTGGTCTATAACTATCATCGGGGTCCCAGGTATATATTCGTTTAGCACCATGGACTTCACAAGTAATGATAGCTGATGATTTCAAACTGTAATGTTTCTTTAAACTGGTAATTCATGCCAAATGTACAGATCTTCTGATGCAAAGAGTCCATCTGGTCTGTATTTCCATTTGTTCTATACTTTGTTTTCTTCAATGAGAATCAAAACTTTTACTAGTTAGGTCTCCTGTTTTTGACCTTAGTACGCGATCAGACATTAGTGGCGCTGTATGTAACTGGTATAATCAACCATCAAAGTTGTATATGGTCATGAGAGCGATTCTCTTTGCCAAGTGTAGATCAGAACATAGCAATATTCTTTTGTAAATTGCTTTTGTATTTACCTTCTTTTTTTCCTATTCGAAACAATGATATTGTGGGGTTTGAGGAAAATAAAATATCCTATTTACTGGCCATAATTATCGTTCTTATCAAGGAAAACTGCTAAAAAGTCAAAGGTTACTCAGGTTAAAGAACTTCAAGATCTTTACTTCTACGCCTTTAATGCATTCTCAACAGCTGCTGTCTGCGGTTTAGAGGTTGGCTTTCGTTAAACCAGAAATGAAGTTAGTGATAAAGTCTAACCGGCACAAAGCTGGTGAGACTGTGGATCTCGTGAACGCAGTATTAGCACGGCTTTGATTTCTGCACGGAACAAACAATACCAACACAGTTAAAGTAACAGTAAGTTTAATCATAGTACAGATAAAGAACATATTATTTCACAGAACTTGAATGTGAAAACACTGTCAGGACATAATGTAATGATATTTTTTTTTTTTTTTTACATGAGGCACCATATAATGCAGACATATTTGACATGGCTATTTGTAGCTACGGAATCGTGGCACGATAAATTAGTACTTAGAGACTACGTAGCATATATATGAGATTTCACAGCAATATATTTTGAATTGGTACCACCTAGATACTTTTCCTTATAGGGTTGTTCAATGGCATGGCCTATATATGCAATGGTAACTTGTAGGAATTATAAATGTTCTTCATGCCCGATAGGAAGGGCTTTTGTTCAAGAATTTCAAAATTAAAATTTTTATTTGTGAAGTGAAAATACTTACTTCTACTGTTCATAATTCCGTATGACATAACGACGACAACCGAATCATAGACATCATCTAATATGATACAGGTATTTTCGTAAGGAAACAATAGTTAATGGTGTAGTAAATCCCCCCACCCAAAAAAAAATGAAAATGGTATAAATCATTAACTATTTAGGTCTTTTTAAAAGTTTGGGCCTGTTTAACGAGCAAATATTTGTTTCCTCCATCGGCTGAAAAGGTAGGTCTTGTTATTCTCAGCGGCGGAATAATGGAACGTCATGTTGCATTTCATACTCAGCACTATATATTTGAACAGGAAGGCGTAAATGCTTAGCAAATTTGCGGTACAGAACTTGTCTGTGTAACTCTTATGAAAGGCTAGCATACTGGTATTTGTACACTAATATAACTGGAAGGAATAGATTGGTTCTCGTTTGTTATCGCGTTTCTCGGAACAGCAACACGTGAAGGTTATATAGTGTCGAGGCAATTGGAATACAATACGCCTTGCACCGGGAGGCACCAGAAAAATTAGATAGCTCTTTAAACGATTTCTCATAAAACATTCAGCAGAATTCAAAACACTTTGATTACAACACAAAAACATCTTGGCATGGGCCGCTGTTGAGGCTAAAAAATTATACCATTCCACAATCAGGTATGGATGTTGTTCCTAAATAAAATTGGAGGTGGTGGTGGTTAATAACATCTTCTCAAAAGCGGCTAAACATAATTTGCAACATTTGACAGAATAACGTAAAGGCCATTGCAAATATTTTAAATGGTAACTACGTGAGGTAAAATTCGGCTGACCATATTCAAAATGTAGACAAATAAACAACATTATGAAAACAAACACTACTGCAGAAATTGTTAACTGACTTTATCGCAAAACATGCCATTAAGACCTTTCCATATTAGGCATATGACACTAATGTGCTTTCAAATATGAACAACGATGCCAAAAAATCAGAGAGACATTGAAACATTAGCGTTACTGACAAAAGTGAGAGAAATTGCGACAGAAGGAATTTTACTAATTCAGGTTTCTTCCTCTACTTCCCTTACTTTTGTTATTAGGTAGATATCAAACAGGTAGGCGATTTCAGGTCCACTTGGACAGCTTATTTATTGAAAGTTTTTTGATAGAAGACTAAATGGACGCATGTATGCACTGTAACTCAGGGAGTAATCACAACAGTAATCGACATAACTATATTAATACGTTAGAAAATTGAACAGTGATGCTAGCGGTAATCAGCAGGTCTATACTAATACGTTATAATCTGGACAGTAATCAAAGCAGTAATCAGCAGGGCTATGTTAATACGTTATAATATGAAGAGCAATCATAGCAGTAATCAGCAGGGCAATATTAATACGTTATAACTAATTGACGCATGTATGCACTGTAAATCAGGCAATATTCACAGCAGTAATCAGAAGAACCAGAGTAATGAATCCCCCCCCACACACACACACAACTTTTGCACACTCCATGAGGGACATTGTGCATCCCATAATGTTAAATGTATGTACCCAAATGATGTCAAAAACGTCCGAATGTTTAGTCTTGCTTTGATTGCAAATGTTGACCTTTGATGTGATTTGTATCTCGATATGATAGTGAAGTAACCTTACAATATTGTATCAGTTGTGGTAGTCTCACCTATGTGTGGCCTGAGATTTATTTTCATTAATAAAATTTGTGTTCTGTTCTTTTCTGTTCTGTTCATAAACTTGGACAGTAATCCAGCGGTAATCAGCAGGACAATAATTGGTATCATATGAAGCATACAAATCCAAGCACTGGAAGAGAAGCAAGAGAGAGAAGGGAAAGTGTGAAATAGGATTGCAGGATTATTATTATTATTATTATTATTATACTATCTTTTGAGTCTTGAATACAGACCGTGACAAGCAATTTATATTTATATTAGAAGATTTTCAATTGTACAACATGTATGTTGTGTTCGAACAGGGGCTAACATACGGGGTTATCCAGTATACTATCAGGGTTAAGTGTGTTTCTTTAAAAGTTCCGATACTGTTATCGGTGCTTTGAATGTGTACATACAAGTTTTCTTTCACTGCCCCCGATTTCCTTCGTTCCCCACAGCAGAACAAAACTACTTTGTGCCCCACACTGTGTGGTATAGTTTATTTAGGTAACCTTTTATTACCCTGCATTAGGGATATTGATCCTGATAAAAGCCACAACGCACTCGTATTGATAGTTCAGAAAGTTTTCTCTAGGTCAATCAGTAAATAGACTTGTTACATACCGGGATATCTAGTACAACAGTTCAAATGTTAACACTGATATCTACGGAATGTATATTAGTCGTCTTTGATATTAAAATCTATCGAATATTTATGGTCGACATTTCTGCCCATTTAGCAAAGGGAAAGCAAAATGTGAACAGCACCAATTGTACAAGATATATATATATATATATATATATATATATATATATATATATATATATGGAATTTGGTGAGGCCACTATTGATTTTAATGAGAAATAAACATCAATTAAGTTTATCTTTGCCAAGTTGATCCATATTCTTAATCGAAATTAAATGGAAGCAAATACTACTGATGCTGCGTCAAAAACTTCTGTTTTATTTGCTCAGCTTTTGGAACCTCTGTGATGAAAATAGCGGTTTATTTCTATGGTGCAACACGTGTGATTGAAGTTTGATGAACAAAAAGTAAAAAAAAAAAGAAACAAAACCACAAAACAATAATAGGGTTCATCGTTAGTACCGTATGTCCCATTAATCACGTTGATAAGGAAGGCATAGGTCTTACTGAGTAAATGACACATAAAGCCCTATCAATAGCGTCGATAAGCAAGGTGTAAGTTTCATTCGTTAAAATGACACATAAACCGTGCGTTTTACACAAAAGAAATAATTTTTCTTGCTCTTATTACCAGTACGGGAGGCTCAATTTTAGCCAAGATAACAGACTCAATGTCGACAATGGCGATCGAATAGCTTTTACAGTACCATAGGCAGCAATAAACGTGGTGCATGAAATGGGTCAAAACAACCAGTATCGTAGCAACGGTAATCATTGCAACGGTATCCAGGTATCGTTGCAACAATAATTTTATTTGGATGACAATGGTAAAATAAATCACTGTTACAGCTAAAACTACAGCTGCAAGAAAAAGATAAATGGTTACAAAAAGAAAGTTACATTATCACACCAGTATTTGAATATCGCTGCAGCGGTACGTGAATGCAGCTGTAATGACACTAGTGCTAAACTTACCATTGCAACGATAAAGTGTGTCGTTGCAAAGGCAAAAATTACTGCTGCATCAAATGAATTTAAAATTGCTATTTGGATACCGTTGCAACGATATTTGGATACTAGTGCAACGATATTTGTGTACTGTTGCAAGGATATTTCGGTGCTGATGCACGATATTTTGCTACTTTTGCACGAATATTTGTGTATTGCTGTAAGGATATTTAGGTGCCATTGAAACGATATTTGCGTACCCTTTCAACGATATTTGCGTATCGTTTCAACGATATTTGCGTACTATTGCAAAGATACTTGGGTACTGATGCAAGGGCATTTGGATACCGCTGCAACGATATTTGGGTACCTTTTCAATGATATTTGCGTACTGTTGCAAGGTTATCCGTTTAGTTGGTTGTGATCCTTTTCGTACTCCATACACTATTCATCTTCCCTCTAATGGTTTATATGACCCATATCAAAACAGACGATTTAGAGATATTACAGGCTTTACTTTTATCATTTACTGTGCATGCCTTTTCCAGAATTTTACTACCTTTCTCATTTAACATTTGCTTTAGCACTTTCTTTTTTATTTTCATTTAGTTTGATTTATTGGAAAGGGGGGGGGGGTCGATTTCATTATATTTGGATTTTAAGATATTTACGTTTAATCGGTAACATATAGCCAGTATTGTGCTTAAGTGCCGTTAAACCCTCATACGTACATACATACATACATACATACATACATACATACATACAGGGGCCCCGAGTGGCCAAGTGGTCTAAAGCGCTCACGGTTACGGATCACTGCTATCTCACCTCCGTTCTGCGTGGATTCGAGTCTTGGTTTCGGCCAATGTAGGTATGTGAGAAAGCTTGGCAGTAGCTTCTCGGGGGTCGGTAGTTCTCTCCGGGGTTTTTCCGGGTTCTTCCTCCACCATTAATACTGGCCGCCTTGTATAGCCTATCTTGTGCTGAAAAATGGCGGTACCCTACAACAATCTCTTATTTACATACATACATACATACATACATACATACATACATACATACATACATACATAGTTATGTATATTCAATCTGCATTATGCGTTTCTTAATGATTTTATGTTATGAGCATTTGTGTTTTGTACTTGACCTTGCCAAAAATTAAGTTCGTCGTGTGCCTGACTAGGGCCTTTGATTTTGTAAACAACATCATGCATAGCTAATATTTATGTGAGAGAATAGATTAAATATTAGTATCATTATCAATGGATGTAAACATGTTTATTTTAATATGAGCATAAGAGACTTGAATTCTCTATGGATAAACTTGCTGTACCTGATGTTTGCCTTCTTCTTTACTATAATTTATTTGTAGACCTTGTCGTGTTGACAACATAGAATGTTCTAGAAATGAACATTTGACCATCATATTGGTTCTATATTTTATCTTAGCTTTTTATATAATGTTGTTTACTTGAGAAATTAGTAATTCTTGCCTTAACATCTGATGCAGAATCAACATTTTTGTTGTGTTCAGATTTTCATTTGCGTGGAATTTATTTATTTAAATTATTATTCACTGGAAATAAAAAGTGCACAATAATAATAATCTTGGACTGAAACATTGGGAATTAGAGTGATTTCAGACAAGAACATTTTAACTATATTAATGTGATACATCTAAAGCATATTAGTACATCATCACACTTCAGACCATTGGCACATTACACGTTCGACATTACGGGCACATCAGTACATACACTTTTGGACCGTATTAGGAATACCACTGGAATTCATTTGTAACTTTATATATTTGGACATTTGATAAAACTTTCAGGACTATTTGGGATTTAATTCACAATATTTTAAGTCTATTTTAAATTTTCACTTTGTATTCTATCGAAATAAATTATTCGCTGAATTGTAGAAAACTTGTTGGTTTTTGCTCTTGAGTGCTACTTAATTTAAGCAGGTTGGGCCCAAGGGCAAAGCGAACGAGGCAACCGCCTTGGGTCCCGCGCTTCTCCGCAATGCAACTTTTTGCTTGGGGCCCCGCGCTCTTTGCTTACTGCCTTGGGTCCCGCATGCTGCCTTGGGCCCCGCACATCCTAGGGCCGGGCCTGAGTTTGATACCATAGAGTCGTAACAAGCCATGCATAAACTTATACCATCGTACCCTCTCATTGCTGGTCACTAGCTAGCAAAACAACGCTTTATTACTATCACACACACACACACACACACACACACACACACACACACACACATATATATATATATATATATATATATATATATATATATATATAGATTGATTGATTGATTGATCGAAACTCGTCAAAGAACGGAGAAACCGAGTCAAAACATATATTGGCTAGACACAGCTAGCCCTCATATGGTTTATTCCTTTTACGATTTTCACAAATCTCTCTTTCCGTAACTTCGTGAAAATCCCTTAAATTCGAGACATACAAATGCTAAACAGAATCTTAAATGTCACATATATGTAAGAGGGACAAATGCATCCAATACTTCCAGATATTATGCTAATAAACAAGAAAATTGACCACAATCGGAATAATTTCCCCACAAATTACCTCACTTATGATGATATCAATAAAGACATGTAAACAATGAAAGGAGAAAATCGGCAACGCTAATTCATACTGTATGCAAAATCTTAGTCTCGAACCCTTGTAATGTACAACACGTTCCTTCAGTCAAATATTTGCCACATGTTGAATCATAATTTAGGGCTTAGTGCTACCTAAATCGCAAATAGAAGTTTGCATGGCATTACATATTTCATCCTATAACAGAGATTGATATTAAACAACTATTGGCCTCTACTGAGGCGAATATTAAATTGTGTGAAACAGTCATCCCCACATTTACCTAAGATGAGGTCAACATAATATATTTAAATGTTCGTACACTTCATATTTATCACAGGAAAAGTCTGTTTCATTTCTTGACTTAGTAATACGTTTAGAAATTAACTTTTTTCAGTTTAGTGAAAGTGGCATTTCATGTCCTGATTCCAAGAAAAATACCTTATGACTCCACAGTAGCTGTGTATCATGCATGATAGCAAATCACTTGACATAGTATCGGCCAGTGGAAAAGCATTGCACATGAATCATGTAATAATATCCATTGTCACAGTCCAAAGACACAAAGGGATAAACAGCTGGCAAACAGCTGCGTTTTCGAATGAGCGCGCGACCCCAACATCGGTTTCTGATTGGATGAATGTCAGTGATGACGTATCAGTTAAGGCAGGGGCCCTATGTACATCAGTGACTGACCACAAACCACATCCTACGATTTCATGGCGGGTGAGATATAATGTACACACGCTGACCCCTCACACACACACACACACACACACAGATACCCATAAACACAAAGAAACCCATACTTGTTTTGGTTTGCAGTATAATAGGATTGCAAATGTTTGGTTTAAAATACAAAGAAAGTTCATTCAACCTGCCATTGTTATAAACTTGAAATCGTCCTCTCGAAATGTACCAAAGGAACCTTTCTTTTGCTAGTAATACCTACTTAACCCGTCGACCTCTATAAAACGATCAATGTGGTCCCAGCAGTGTTCGGTTTAATAAAATTATATTGTGCTTTACTACCCATTGCTTTTATTAAGGGAACTATCACTTCCGATGACATTAGTTCTGTACATCTCCATTAAATACAAGGAATGCGTTTGGTTTGCTTTGTTCTTTGATAGCATAACAACACTTTGAAAGTTATATCGTGTCAATGCAAGCGGAATGACGTTTCTCTCCACAGGACATATCATAGTAGCTGATAATGAATAATCTGGTGGTGGATATCTGGCTTACACAGTTTTTGTCACGAGTCCAACATCAAATATGGCCGCCGTTACTAATTAGCCTTAATAGTCTTCTTAGGATCCAATCAACAGAATTGTGCATAATGAAAGGGAAACATTATGTCTTAAGGCTCTTCCTGACTTATACTAATGTTGTCGAACCACTCTCTACCTTTCAAAACGCCTGGTAATGCTCAAGCTGAGACATTTTGGTCTAATTAACATTTTCAAAATTGTTGCTTTATCTTTGGGGGTTTTTTTGTGTATCTTTTTAGCTATGTAAACCTGTTCTCCACTCTACAGTCAGGTCCGTCTTAATGTGCTGCTCAACTCTATACTTCCATCCATCCATATATCTATTCATCCATGCAACCCATTCATCCATCCATCCATATTTATGTATGTATATATGGCTTGGGTGCATTCATGCATGTATGTATGTATGTATATATAAGGTTTAACGGCACACCATCACAATCCAAGCTATAAAGTGTTGTGTAAGTTAGGCATACAAGATAAAAATAAAAAAACCTGTAAAATCCAGGTGCAAACTCATTTCTTTTTATCTTGACCTCTCTTGAAAAGTCCAAGACATTCTTTGATTGGAGGTCTTCAGTGGACGCATTTCCATGTGAAAAGGTTGTCCCGCCAATTACGGCACTTTGGGGCTATCGTACACCATCAAGTCCTCTGGCACACTGTCAGTTTAATGGATTATATACATGATAAAGGGCTCTGACATATTGAACAGGATAAAATATCAAACTTATAGATGGCTGTCATTTACTTGGAACAGTGAAGAGGGTTGAAACGTTAAAAACTTGAAACCAAGCCAAATCGATTTGCAATTTGCGGAATTTCATACAAGTTAACACCTGTTCTCTGGCAGCTGTTGTTTAGAGTTGGTATCGTACTATTTCCAGGAGCAGGGTTGGAGTGGGGTTCTTTTTCAGATATAGCTCACGTATGTTGAAAGGTCGCACGACTAATATTAGCATAAGCGGTGCCGATTAGATGTTAAAATTATCTTCTCTTGATTCCCTGTATATCTGTTTATCTAACTATCTATCTTTCTATCGATCTATCGATCTATCTTACTGACTTTACAAGTGACTGATAAAATAAAAGCGTGTCACCGTCATGTAGTTTTAATATACCTTGTTTTGTGGTTACATTAATTAAATCACTGCATTAATAAAACAAACAAAAAACCAAAACAAAATTAAACAAGAAACAAAAAAGAACAAAAACATACGTACTCTCAGTGTTGTGTATGATATTAGGGGATATCCTTTATAAATTCATACATAACATGGCGTTATAGTATTGATAAGAATGACTGCTTATGTTTGCTCCTTTAACAGTAATGATCAATGCGCTCTTGTGTTTGCTCCTTTAACGTTCGTTTGCAAGATAATGTATTCGGAGGATGTAAGTTCTTTGTGCATTCTTAACTAATAACGTTTTATGATGAATCTTTGTTCGGGCGCCGTCTATTTGAGATTCAAAGAGCCGCAAGCTACACTCTTACTGACGGCCTTCATTTTTACTTCAAACGAAAATTCTTTTGACAAATCGTTAGACCTGCTTTAAGCATCTCCTTTTATTACTCTTTCATGGTCTAATGTTTGGGTCATTCAGAGGTATTAGCATTTCCTTTCATTAATCTTCCATGGTCTAATGTTGGGGTCATTCAGAGGTATTAGCATTTCCTTGTATTACTCTTCCATGGTCTAATGCTGGGGTCATTCAGAGGTATTAGCATTTCCTTTTTATTACTCTTCCATGGTCTCATGTTGGGGTCATTCAGAGGTATTAGCATTTCCTTTTATTACTCTTCCGTGGTCTAATGTTGGGGTCATTCAGAGGTATTAGCATTTCCTTTTATTAATCTTCCGTGGTCTAAGGTTGGGGTCATTCAGAGGTATTAGCATTTCCTTGTATTGCCACAAAACTTGTTTACTTCCTAGGAATAGCCGATACAAATTTATTTTGTCTTCAATTATCTTCAGCACATTGCCATGTAATCACACATTTTTCATCCCTATTTACAACTTAATATCTATCCAAGGTTAAGGTACGATGTAATCTGCTGCTTGTGTTATAAATTATCAAAGTAAACAACATTGGTTAAATCAACCATTCATTAACTGATAACTATGAGATCCGGGATCTTACATTGTTGTTACAGTAAGTAAATATGTTGCTAACCAACGCTGTATTTGTGTGCGATAACAAATATCCCGTAAAGAACACAGTGAGTTAAAATGAAACAATTTTTCTCAAGACAATGAGAACACTGTTTCTTATATTCCATTCACCATTGTTGTAAAACAAATTTTGACCAAGCTAAGAAAGAAATTTCATATGTGACTACTTTTAACCCTTTTGGATTATAACACAGTCGCTTCGACTATGTTATAACAAGATACCTTTTCTTCTTAGATTTATTAAATGATAAGTCCTTAATTTAAGCATCATCGTCGTCGTTATCATCATTACTCACCATGGCTTAGTTATTTGAGCGCTTGACTCAAAGTATTGGATTGCAGATCCAAATTCTGTTGAAATCAATCCGCGGTGGCTATAAGGTGTTTATAGGAAAATTACCGTATCACAGTGAACCGTCCCTAACTGGTCTTTAACATACTAAAGAGTGTTGCTCAAACAGTCATCATCACGGAAGTCGACGGTTAAGTTCCATTTTCTGCATTTGTGTGAGGTGCAGAAAGGAAAACGGTGAAAACATCCTTGAAAGCCTGTGTCGATGTAAATTTTAAAAAGGGTTAACCAAATCGAATTCCGAGGAAAATTAAAAATTAAAAGCAAACATAAATCTTTCATAAAAATATTTTTAACAAATCAAATTTGGATTTCAAAAATGGAAACTAACAGATTAAAAAAAACAACTAAACTTAAAACGAATATAACTGACAAAACATAACATTATTTTTAAAAGGTCCTTATCAATACTAGATTTTATTAATAATAATAATATCAAAAGATTACATGTACAGATTGTTTTGGCGTTTATTTTTGGATATTAAATTTTAATTTAATTTTTGTTCTTTTATTATATTGATAACAAAATTACTATGCAATACAAAATAAAAAAAAAATAAACAAGAAGGTACCCAAATATTATTTAATAGTTTTTATAATACTTATTATCATTTTTTTGACGTTCTATACAATTTGGTTCGTACTATTCATTTATATAAGATCTGTTGCTTTTTCAAATCTTTTTAATTTTAATTTTGTCCTTGCGCCAGAAAATTCATGTTAATCATGCTATGCACGATTAATTTATAGCTGCTGCTACTGAAAACATATAAACGATCCAAAATATAAAGACCATAATTAATAGAAGCAACCTGTTTTTGGAATTCCAATTTTATATAATGAGAGAAGACACCCTGGTGTACAGGATTTCCAGTTTTATATAATGAGAGAAAGCACACTGAGAAATACAACTTTCAGTTTATATAATGAGAGAAAGCGCCCTTGGTATACATGCCATTCAATTTTTTATAATGAGAGAAGGCACCCTGGTAAACAGGACTTCCAATTTTCTAATGATAGATAGCACCCTGATACACAAGACGTTCAATTTTGCATAATGAGAGAAAGAACCTTAGCATACAGGACATTCGGTTTTGTATAATGATGCTGATACAACCTGTAGGATACTAGGATAGTCAATATTATTTTCTTGTAATATTGCAGCGACTCACCGTTTAAAAGAATATGTGCGAGATAAGGGGTCGCTGGCAGGGTAGATTGGGTATTATATGGTGCCATTAAGATCTGAAATTGAGGAAGACGTATTTACTGTGCTAATTCTTTAAGCTGCCAAAATAAAAATGCAATAATTTTGATACAATTACAACCGTTTTAACATCAAGTCATAAACTTTGCGAGGTCATACAAGTCGCAACCTGCAAGCTGGTAACTGTCGTTTTGAGCGGGTATCATATGATTTCCAGGAATGATCTAGGACTGACTAGCCGGAGTTCTCTTTTTCAAATATATTTCTTACAGACTTTAAAAGATTGCTTATTATTCATCTTTGATAGAGAAGAGTGTGAGTTGCTTTTCTTCTAATGTAAGTCAAAGGTATTGTTATTTCCATTTGTTATTTATTATCATTACCCATATTCGTTCAAATCATCTTTACCCGAGTTTGTATTTTTTATAATAATTATATGCATGATAGATTGAATAACTAATATAAGAAAAATGCAAATTAAGTATGTAGTTTAGTCGCATTAAAACAGTTTTTCAATTATTCACCCGTCCTCTTTTCCATTGTTTAAACATTGTTTGTATATTTTGTTGATGTTTGATTTGTGGAGGTTAAGTTGCTTCATCCTCTAACGAACAGCTTTATTAGGTCCAAACGTTGTTAAACTGTTTTATAATTGTATATGTGTGTATGTATAATGCCAAAATTGTGTGATGTTTCGCCTGGTCTAATAGTGTTACCATCGTCCCAGATCATCGGTATTTCTTAAACTGTTTAGCTTTATTGATACATTGCCGCACTCAAGCAACAACGCCAGGATATATTTATATAAGTACTCATAGGACAGACCCCAGCTTTGAATATCCCTGATTGTATTGTTTATGTATGCAATTACTTTTTCAAATAACTTATATTCCAAAAAGAATGCCAACCATCCCCTTTATGTAACCAAATTTCGCACTATATGTGAATCCATTCCATTCAAACTCCTATATAAATAGCACCACATAAAAGCGCCTATGTAAAGGAACAATGCTGACCGACCAAAAGTGTTGGAGGTTGATTACGTCCTGACCCCAATTACACTTTAACCAATTACGTCTCAACGTTAAGTGCTTTATACACATTGCAATGGCACGCATTGAATTACAGATGCTGGGAATCGGCGAATAAATACGTTTGTTCCGATAGAGAGTTTACAAAATGTTTCTTGTAGGAAGTATTTATTCGTACATATTTGTAAAATTATCTGCTGGTGACTTCGATATGGTGTGACAAATTATCAATATAGCTAGACAGTTCGATTTGGCGTTACAAAGTATAAAAGCTACACATTACCTATGTAATACATAAAAATAGTCATTATTATTATTATTATTATTATTATTATTATTATTATTTAGCACGGTCCATAAACATTATCATCTATTTAAATGAAACTTTCCCCAATGAACGGACATGACCCTTTCAAAGTGGCTGTCGCCCTGTTTGTACTTCTTAAATGCGAAGAGGAAAGATTAGTTGATTTTGGGCGAAAACTCCTTAAACGGAACAAAACTTATGCCAAAGCCGTCTTCATGAAGGAGGTGGATGGTTGGACACCATTTCATGCGTTCGTGTTACGTGGACAACGGAAAATGGTGAAAATAGCATTGAAAGCCGGTGTCGACGTAAACGTTCCCATGGGTAAACCGGAAGGGCTTCCAGGAAATTGTTCCCCCTTACATTTCGTAGCATATATTGGTGACGTCACTGTGAATAGTATTCTTATATCTAATGGTGCGGATGTGAATGGTAGAGACGATACGGGCAGAGCTCGAGCATTTTACGCTTCCCTAAAATAAAACACCCGTGCGTTAAAAACGCTAGTGCGTGCCGGATCCGATTTAACAGACTTTGATCCAGAACTTCGACAGTCAGTGTCTTCACAAAATAAAAATGCAAACCAGATCAAGTGCTTTTTGGTCTGCTGTGGGATACTTAGAGAAACGTTCTTCAGGACTTGATGTCGTTAGCTGTAATTAGCACACGCAAAGCCTTCGTTCTATGTAGGCCACACACTATTCGTCCAATTATACCCATTATGTATGAAACGTCGGCAAGATGAAAGAATTTCAAAATTTTCACAGCTGCCATGTGTCAGTGTGTGCCAACTTATATCGAGCTAAGTCTTTGTTATGAGAATAAGTGGCACAATCAGGAAAATTATTCACTCAACATTTTACATATAATGAATCATTTAATAGTTTAACATTTTTATAAGTTTGAAATGGCACAGGCATGAATAATGACGTAATACACCAAAAGAAACGCTCTTCAAAAGTTTAAATAAAATTAAAAACATGATCCCATGCTTTGATAACTGCATAATTTTTCAGCACTCTTGGCCCTAACACCAAGCGAACAGACGCCATGCTCTGCATCCGTCCGTCCTCGTCCGTTGTCTGTCTTGCGTCGTGTGTCCGTCTGTAATTATTGTCTGAAAGATCTAAAGAAACAGAACAAACCCAGCTTAAGCAGTTTTGTCTTATTTTGACCCTTTTATGTGTAAAGCTTTGAATTTTTTATATTTTATTCAGATAACGCTGAAGTATGAGTACTGTTTTACTAATTTCTTTTCAACAAATTCTTTTGAAAACTCGCTTATAAATTTGATTAGATTTGACGGAAAGTGTCCTGGCATAAATCGCTTTTAATTTTAAATAGACGATGCCGATCCACCATCAAATGTGGTGGTTAGGACTAAAAATAAAATTAAAAATTAAAATTAAAAAAATCTTTGAAAGAATTTTTCTCAGTAATCCGTCATAATAATTTAGTAAAGTTACCGGGAAGCATAATACTATTAACTGCTATTGTTTTTTTTTTTTTTTTTTTTTTTTTACCAATTATCTTGATATGCCATTAAATATATTCGCTACAAATATACAAACTAATATACAAATTACATCACTCGTAATATTGTATTTCTTAAAGTTTTATTCAGCTGTAACAACTTTGTTGCAAGGAGATATGCTAAATCAATTAATTATGACGATTAGTGCCTTTTATTTAACTTTTTTGCACAATTATTCTGCTATTGGTAATCAATCCATTGATAAAGCTAACACATTCCTGAAAGAGATGTTGTGTTCAGATACAATCAACATATACAAGAGGCAGACTTAAAGAAGGCACAATTCAAGAGCTTGCAATATATTCAATTATAAGAGAAAATGGCATTAAATGTAGACTTAAATGGTGACTTTAGAAATCTAATTTCCATTCTGAAATAATGGAGTACGCACTTCTTTAGAATCCGTCCTTGTATCATCCATTATGTAGGGAGAAGGGTATAATACAGAACGGGTAACAAATGCAGACACTGGAACATCCGCGGCCACACTAACGTATATTGCACACTCATTGATGTGAATGTCTACTGAAGACTGGGTTAAAAGAGATGTCAGAATGGGTTTGCATCATAAATTGAAGGCTCTTAAGCTTTCGGGTATTATCTGCCACTACACCCATTGAGTTTTCACCGCACAGTATTAAAGGTATTAGAGGAGAGAATACTATCTAATTAATTTATTTTATGACCGCGACATTCTTTCTGATTTTTATCTGATCAAAAACTGTTCCACCATATCATTTATATTCCTCATTTTCATTCTTTATTTTAGTCTGGATCTTCTCCTCAAACACACACACACACACACACACACACACACACACACGCACACACACACACACAACATAGAGATGCATAAAAGTTAACTAACTTATAAAATGCATGCCAATACTCCGTGTCTACCAACGACATTTCACGTGGTTTAAAATATATAATTATAATTAAATTAATGTAATTTGACTGTATGGACACAAATGAAAATAGGCAATATTCTAAGAAATGGTTGTATGTTAAATAAGAGGCGAATGTGTCTGCCAAATGAGAATTTACATTGATGGCATAGTAATGTGAATTCACTTTATGCTGTGTTCTATGGCTTAAGTGAGCATATACATACTATTGTATTTAATCTCTAAGGTCAGAAAACAAACTGACCGAAGAAATAACTATTGCTTAGAGTCATTTTTTAGACCTATTTCCTAAAGGAAATAAAATAAAACCCTTCCATTTTGTCACAGTTAAAAGAACGAAACTTTCCAATGAAGGAACAAGAGAGATTGCGTGCACTAGTTTACTATGATGTTTAGTTAACTGGTAGTAAAAAAAAATAAAAACAAATTTCTTTATTTAATCACTGTCCACACTTAAGCAACTACCACTAATCATACTGATAAATACGGTAAATGATATTGATAATGTTTGAGGTACTTTTGGAATGTGTGTGTTAGATCCAGTGAAATCTTTACTGTGCGCTGCGTTCGGCTCATTCTGGTAATTGGGACATTTCGTAACGTTCCAAGTGTTGAGCTTGTTTCTGGGAGAGGACAGATTCTCGCAATGGATACTTCACATATGGGATAGCATCCGCGTGATCGTGATCTAATGTCAAACCTGTCAATGTATTTAAAACTTCCGGTTTTCCAATTACACAGATGTCATTCGGACTTGAGAAGTAATTGCAAGATGCCGCTTTTAAAATTACCCGGATGTCAGCATGAGTTAAGACGTAAATAAATGTAACATACACAAACATAGCCAGGGAAATGAATGAATCTTGCAGTTTGTGACGGCTATAAATTAAAGCAGATCGTAATAAGTACGTTCTATGTAGGTTCGTTTGTCACGTCACCTCATCAGACTGACTTATCAGACAGCACACACTAAAAATTGGATGTTCTCATTAAATCAATTTACTAAAGGTACTTATTAAATGTTTTAGCCGTAAATCCTAAGTGTGTAACGCTGCTGGTGGCTATAATCACAACCGATCATACTGTATATATTTTGTTTAAGTCGTCCATCTTTGTTCAAGCTTGAGTAATGTGTCCGGTTTACTAAACGTTTCTGGAAATTCTTTCCAACTCTGAATTTGCAAAGGTTATGGAGACTGTTCTATGAATCAAACTTTATCCTTTCTGACATGTGACTTCCGATAACATGGATTATAAATGGTTACTGTCTTCGATGATTCCAGATCGACACAAGAAATATTCCATTCAGATATCAAAATTTAAAGCAGAGAAGCGACGTTCATTTAATGACAAGAAATATTCCATTCAACCATCAAAATTTAAACCATAGAAGCTACGTTCATTTAATGAAACAAAACATATTCCATTCAGATATCAAAATTAAACCAGAGCGGTGATGTTCATTTAATGACAAGAAATATTCCATTCAGATTTCAAAGTTAAACTAGAATGGCGATGTTCGTTTAATGCAACAAACGCAATACTTTTGTGAAACGTGTGTGTGCAAAGTACGTATGGACACACACAGACACACACATTTTCTTTAAAAGAAATGGGATAAATAATAATTGAGATATTCCTTCTAGTACAAGTTATTTCATTCTCCAATATTATGACTGTTTTATGTGGTAAGTATTGACAAGTTATAACATAGCTGAAAATATTCTCAACAAAAATGTAAGCTTAATGGTCAAGTAAAGGAGAATGCATATCGTTATATAGCGTGCCTCATGTCATAATACCCTCAACTCCACTCAATCTCTTTGAAGTTAACTGTAATAGGGAAGTTATTCTAAACCAAAAAAGTGCCTTGATTGTATGATCTGATCGACACTGACATGTTTTGGTAAAGTTACTTAATTTAAAATTTATGAAAGGATAGTCTACAGAATTTATGAAATGATATCAAATGTTGCATTTGCTTGACGTACGATGAAACAGCAAGAAGAAAAGCGGTGTAAATGTTATTGTTTTTATGAGCCATGCAGATGGTTTCGGAGACGTCTTCGAAGCCAGCATCTGCAAAACACCAAAACAAAACCCTGACAACCTATCACGAAACATTCAGAATTAAACGGAGTGTCAATGGTTGGCCTCTTGAAGGAACACTCGGACTCCAAGTTAGAAAGCTACATATACCAGATACTCGCGTTGTGATGATGGATGTTTTCTCTTGGTTGTTGATTGGCAATACTCGTCACACGTAAAAGCAGGTTGCCTACTCAGACATATTCAACAAACGATGACTGATGGGGGTCAATGTTGCCTCGATAATTACTTTCACATATGAAGTCGAAGCTGTATTAAATAAAAATGGCTGAATAACCATACGATTTTTAAATGAATAAAGTATCAATATAAACGTTTCGTTGTTGTTTCTTAATTTATGCGTTTTGATTATGACACGTCACATGACGTATTTTCTGTTCGACTCATTGAATTTCCAAATAGAGGGAGATAAATCCATCCAAATCCAGACCTGCGTCAGTACATACAGGGTTTTGTGTGGCCCAGATTGATAAAGGCAGTTTTAGCAGGTAGAATAATCATTGAAAATAATTGCACTTATTTGACCAATTTTTCAGTCTATCTGTATCACGTTTTTAATTAATATTATGATACATTGACAATTATACTGCATTAAAAGCGGTCTGATAAATTTATATCACGCACACCTAAGTACATCTTGAAATCAAGTATAACATCTTCTACAATTTGCTCTGTAATTTTTAATTCTACAGCTGCTACTTTTTTGTTACCTACGTGACGAGTGTACAGGGAGCCATTTAAATATTTTTAATATTTATTTTTTGCCTTCTTTTCTTCATGGTATCATATTCTTGTTATTATTAGGGTCATCACTATCACCTTATTTAATGCATGGAACTGATTTAAGTATAGATTATTAACACGTGTAGAAACTTTCTTCGAGTAAGCAAGTGATGTAATTGCAATCAGGAAACGATATTGCAATTAAAATCTCAACACGCTTGTGAAGAAATGTGACATGCATTCTCGAATTATGTAACAGACTTCTTAGACTGGTACTGGAATATATTTATCTCAATATAAGGCCATACTACTGTGTGTGCCTGTGTATATGTGCGTCATGAAGGGCATGGGAACAGAAACACACTGACGGGCGGCAAAGTGAATCTTATATGCAGTCGGTTAGTGGAAGGTGAAGTACTAACCCAATCGCATAGCTTGTAGAAGGACTTTAAAGAACTCAGTCCCTTAGGATTAGAACCAATCGCAAAGCTAGTAGAAAGGCTCCAAAGAAACCAGCTCATTAGAATTAATAACATTTACAACGCTAGTAGAAAGGGCTTTGAAGCATTCAGCTGGTTATAATTAGAACCTGTACGCAATATTGATGAAATTGAAAAGAAACTAAGCATCGTTGTTTCCAAAAATTCTGATTTCGTGCCTATATTCCCTTTAACAAAATGATGCACTCCCAGGACCTATCTGGGCGTGTGTGTGTGTGTGTGTGTGTGTGTGTGAATTGGCTATTTGTCGGTTGAATATTACCATCTATCAGCACTAATCTGAGAAAGTTTGACAGCTAACTGGTTTCCTAAAAATGCAATGCTTCACAAAATGGAGGGTTTATACGATGAAGCAGAGCATAACAACACAAGGTGGTGACATCACAGTTAAAATCGACTTGGATTATATGTGAGGATAAAGACGGCATAAAGTGTATTACATTGGAGATGCAACGATTCCGTTTTCATTTCTTCATATGTTCATAAAGGGAACGAACCGTCAAGAAGACATAAATGTGTATATAGGTAGATTTATGAAATGACCAGATCGGATACTCGTACTTTTGAGTCAGACAATAAAAAGCATTTTACTCATATTAGGAAATATAAAAGTTTGCTTAGAGAACATGCGATAAAAGAAAACCAACGTTTCCATTTTATCGTCTCACTCAAAATGATGGAGGACGCGCAAAAAAGATACATTGCAGTCACAAATGAAGTGCTTGTATTATAGTACACAAAGACTAACCATTGCAGTCATAGTTGAAGTGCTTGTATTATAGTACACAAAGACGATACAACGAAGTCACAGTTGAAGTGCTTGTATTATAGTATGCAAAGACGATACAATGCAGTCACAGTTGAAGTGCTTGTATCATAGTACAGAAAGACGATACATTGCAGTCACAGTTGAAGTGCTTGTGTTATAATACACAAAAACGATACATTGCAGTCATAGTTGAAGTGCTTGTATATTATACATAGTACACAAAGCCGATACACTGCAGTCATAATCGAAGTGCTTGTATTTTATATAGTACTCAAGGGCGCTACAATGCATAGTTAAAGTGTTTGTATTATAGTACAAAAAGACGGTACACTGAAGTCATATTATAAGTGCTTGTATTATATATAGTACACAAACTGGCTGCCATGTATAATCAATTATTTGCTGAAAAAGGGCGTTAAACCCATAACAACCAACCAACAATTATATTTATTACATTACGGAACAATTCTCAGCTGCTGTATTGTTAAGTTTACTGATATGTTATCTCAAGGATTAGCAGATGACATGAGGCACTAGTGTGGTCTGAATGTAAGCAATGGATAAGGTTTGCTTGGACGACTGTGGAGCAACGTTTAAATTACTTTATACGTAAGACTGCACCTGTTCAATGAAGGCATCGAATTGTACCCCACCTCATCTGTTCAACATGGGTGATTGTTGGGGAATATTATACGGTGCGTGTAAGATGTATATTTCTTACATAAGCTAAGTGTATATACCAAAAAATACGTTTCATCTGGTATTAACTATATATTTATTTTATTGTGTCAGCGAAACGATGAGTACATTTCGTACATGGGTTCGAGATCGAATCGACCTGCTACATACTTTGGGTTCAATCGAACGAGCTTACGTTGCTGCGAAAGGCTGGTTGACTGTTTTCAACATTTTGTTCTAAGATCATTTGAAACAAGCAATGTTATGAAGCTATCTGTTCTAAAACAGAATTGGCATTTGGAGTTCGAGAAGAATTTTTTCCATTCTTAATTCATCACTAAAAAGTACCTGACTTCATTCACGTATAGTTTTAGGACGCACTCGTGGCTTGCTAACTTATGTCCAATGTAACACAAGTATTAAATAAAGAAGCAAATGGAGGGATGGAGTTTATAGTTGGTAAATATAAGTGAATGTAATATATTTTATAAACTTCTCAGTAGTGTTTGCCTATATCCACGTGGATTCAATTTTTAGTCTCAAAAATCTCATTTTTGGCATTTGTTACCGATTCTGGAATCAAAACTATTTCCTATCAAAAATGTAATACTTGTGTAGAGAAATTTTGGTTTCGTAGAGGCCTAGTATAGGTAAGGTAGATGGAGCAGCGACAGCTTTATTTAATGGTGGATCAGTATTGGTTGTACAAAATTGAAAACACTCTCTGTTGGGATGACTTCTTTCAAATATGCTAAACTTCTCCTGATCATATGTTTAGACATGTCATTTAGCATGCAGTAATTACTAGATCATATTTCTAGATTTGGCATGCAGCAATTACTAGATCATGCATTTAGGTTTAGCATGAAGTAATTATTAATACGCTCAGGATTTGGAAGCTGACCTGACCTAAACCAGCTACCCTTTGATAACGTGTCAGTAGCTTGACGAACAGTGGCCTTCCAGCTTAAGTAATAAAGGTTTATTTTTTCATATTGGTGTCATCTGATCCAATACGAATTATTGTCACAACTTGGGTAACTCCATTTAATGATGCATAAGAGCTACAAAGCACGTGCAATAATCACTTCGCTGCACTTGCAACACCAGCATTGCGTGATGTCGTCATCAAACCACGATATCGTGCTTTTAATTGTCTATATTCTTTTGAGAAAAGATTCATATGGCGTGGTATGGTTTTATTCACACCAATTCTATTTCAAAACCGTTGGCACACACAAAGATGCAAAAATATATTTTCGTATGCAAAACATGTAAAAGTTAGAACTGTGCAGAATGTGTGTTATTCTCATGATACGGACTTTCCTATCTCGGCATGCGTTTCCACGAACAGTCACACAATAGGCGAATTCTTGTCAACACTTCAAAGTTTCAGCTATTTCCTGCATGACGTGCACCGTGTGGGTGAATATTAGTGGTTTTGATGAAAGGAAGAGGTTTGTGTACATCCAAAGCTAAAATTATAAACTTCTGAAGAAAGGTTCTTTTTCTGCATATTTGAGCATGCCAAAGCACTTGACTTGATTTGTGGTTGAATTTCATTAGGCCACTGACTATTTATGTTCTGGATGAAAGTCTTTTTAATCAGCAACGGCATGCACTATAGTCTCTATAATTAGCACTGACACGCAATAGTGTTTTAACTGCAACCATGTTTTGCTTTGGAGAAGCATAAGCTACTGTAGCTCTTTCTGTATCGGCTCAAACATCGACATCTGTCTTATCAAACTTCACAACTTACGGTGTTTTCTCAAAACCGATCACTTCTATATTGGCATTATGGGATTGCGGTCTGCGGGCAAGATTTATTTGCCTCTGAAGTTCAAGTGCTTGACAACATATAAATCTTCTCTCCTCCAAAACTAAAGATATGACAAAGGATGTTCACCAAAAGCATGAGAAATAGTACGTTTTGCAAAAACACGTGGTAACACATTTTTAAGACAAAAAAAAATATTTAAAAAAATAGTTGAAATTATAATTAAAATCAAGTCATATATTAGAAAGGCCTTAGCAAGTCATGAAAATAAACAAAATAGTGGGACCAAATGTCAGGCACTATTTTCTTACTCTTAGCATAAGGACGTGTCCTCAGAGCTGGTCGGCGTAGGGATAATATCAAGAACTGGATAATAAATCGCCAGACAGCAGATTCGCTTATTTAGCGACTATGGCGCAGAGTGCTGTCTCACTGGATATACAAATTCTGATTACGATGACGTTACAAGAATGTGCCGTCGAATGCAAAGGAGAACAATGGAGTGGAATTGCTTCAGGTATACCGATGGGAATAATGAAATCATCACCAGCGCTTTTGAGGCTCTTTTCACCATCTTACGTACTTCGCGCAATACAAAGGTACGAATTGGAACTCGACCGTTCATTGTCTTTGTGAAGATGAATTTGGCGTAGCTTTTTATTTTTTAAAGCGTTCTACTCAGATCAACTAATCATTTCCTGTCGCGTTGAAACAGCTCAAACAGGGCGAATGCATCTTTCATAAGGTCATGGCCGCTCATTTAGAAAATTTCATGCATATTGTAAATTATGATTTTGTGCCAACCTTAATAATAATAATAATAATAATAATAATAATAATAATAATAATAATAATAATTTCTACAGCACGAAATTTTGTTTTAGTAACGAGGCAAAGAGACTATTTTACCTTTACCATAAATAATTTCTGGCAGCCAACACAGCCTGACCTGTACAGGTTTTGACTCATCAATGCACTGTATGCTGATCGGGCTGGAAAACATAGGAGGCATTGCGAAGGACAACAACGACGACGACGAAGTCGATGATGATGATGATGATAATGATCTGTGTGTGTGTATGCGTGTCCGTGTGTGTGTGTGATTTAGATTTTTAACGTAGCTTTAACACTTGTTCGATCATTCCGCTACGTATGCTGTGTGGCAGTTTATAGTGATATCTTGCACTGGTGCATCATGCCGCAGACATGTACCATCATGTCCCACCCAGTCACATTATCCGGACACCAGGCCGACCAGTCCTAATACTAACCTATTAATGCTGAGCTCCTAGCGAGCAGCTGTTGGTACATTTTTTAAGTCTTGGGTATAACTCTGTCTCGGTTCGATTCCACGACCCCTGCATCCAAGGCGGACGCTCTAACCGCTAGGCAACCGCAGCGGTGTGGTGATGACGTAGATGACAAGGATACAATAGTTCGCATTCAAGTAGGGCCATATAATAATGATTATAAGAAAGAATATATATATATATATATATATATATATATATATATATATATATATATATATATATATATATATATACCATATATATATATATATATATATATATATAATTAACTACAGCAGAATACATGACATTCCAAAACTGCAGAAAGTACTCGGTTGTAAATATGTCACAAGGTCCATGGAAACAAAACAGTAGCCTACCCAGACTGATCTAATGATAGGATTCGAACTCACAACCGTTGTGGTCACAATATCGGCACGCTAACTAGTGATCCACAGCGACTGCTACGCATTGTTTAATAACCGTTTGCTTAATAAGCGATGTAAAATTAAATATAAGAATCGATTTTGCTTTTCACCTTGAGGAAAACAAGTTTAATATCGAATCCTTTTCGACATAACTGTTGCTAACATGTCTTTAATTCCTTGGAGACACATGCACGCGCTCACACATGCACGCACGCACGCACACACACACACACACACACACACACACACACACTTGTCTAGCTGAAGACAGTGTTTGTTAAACCACAAGCGAAGTGCCATGATATCTTTGTTATAGGTTGATAAATAGATTGCCTGGGTAAATACATGGGAAGAAGAATAAGCAGATGTCACAGTTTAATCTCTGACTGAAATAATATTTCCTACTGGCAAATAAGTATGATACAATCAATAAAAAGTCGGTGAAGAGTAAGGCCTTGAAATAACACTACGCTTCTATCGTTTGATTAAATTAACTTGACAAGGTCTCAGCATGAAACGTACCCATCAAAAAAATATATAGAAAACGTATTGCTCTTGTGAAATGTTTATTAATTTCCTAACATAGTTGTTAATAAAGAAACGTTGATGGCCATCTGTAAGCCATTCAACGGGCGATTCTTAATAATCAAGCGCAGTTGAATAAACTATTCATAGAAAATGAGTTTGCAAATCACATGGAAGTTAAATTCCAGATCATTTTATGCTAGCAAAAAATGTTATCAGATCCGGTACAAGGCTGTAGGCCCGTGAAAAGTTATTGGATTCGGTATAGGGCTGTCAGTCCTTGAAAAGTTATTGGAACCGGTACAAGGTTTGTCGGTCCTTGAAATGTTATTTAATCCGGTACAAAGGTGGACGGTCCTTGAAACATTATTGGATCCGGTACATTGGCTGTCGATCATTGAAAAGGTTTAAGGCTAGATTGTTTGACAGAATTGAAGCAAATTGCAAATCATTTCAAGTTGTTTTCTAACAGACTTTTAAGTAAAGTCGACACTAAATTGGTGGTAGTGGTAGTAGTTTTAGTTGTAGTAACAACAGTTGTTATTATTGTGGTTGTAACGGTTAGCTTGAATGTTGTGTGATGATGATGGTCATTCGTGTATTTTCTTGTCGGCAATAGTGTGAATTAGAGGAAGACGTGTATGTGGAAGAAACAGTGGCCGTCTAATTCCGTCTCTAAGTAATGATATTAACAGTTGTAGAAAGAACAATAGCCGTCTTATACAGTGTAAAAGTAACAGTAGTAGAACTATTAGAGACTTTAATAGTAATATCAAGAGGTCAAGCAAAATTTATAATAGGACGCAGTTAGTGAAAGATAACAAAGAGCGAATGAGTGCAATAAAACCACATATCCTCATAGACAGAGTCGATACACGTAACACGCTTGTCAAGCAAGCTTGTATCACTAAATCTCGGACTGAAAAGGAAGTATCAGAGTACTACAATAGCCGTAGACACCTGAAAACTAATCCCTTTTCTGCACGTAAGATTCTTGTTTACATTCGCCTAGGCAGCCTACTAACCATATGGTTATGTTCCTGTATGCAGTTTTGGTTTATAACCTTGTCCCAAGAGGTTCCTTTACATACAAGCGACGATGTTTAAAACCGTACAGTTATAAACATGGTATAATTACCAGCGGATGCAAACATACATACATACATACATACATACATACATACATACATACATACATACATACATACATTGCTTACCTACCAAACCTGAATGCATACCTATATTCATACATATAGTTCCAATAGTGCCTACCTTCTTACCTACCTATCTACCCACCTTCATATGGACAATAGCTGTTATGGAAAGTTAGATGGGATTTATGTATATACTAGCTTAATTGCCGATCCTATGACGGTAATTAAAAAAGGTCGAAACAATTTAAAAATTGGGATGAGCGAGTTTGAAAGAAAGTTTGAACATAAAAATAAAAAGTAAGAAAAGTGAGATGCCGCGGCGAGTTTCAAACTCTAGACCTCTTTTTGTCAGCCGCGTCACACGGTCACTATATCCCTTTAAAGGTACGAGCAACCAAAATGTGATAGAAATATACTCATCAAGTTCAGATATAACATTGTGTTGTTTTGTACTCTGTATACAAATGTACTAAGCGACCTAACATAACATTCTTTCATACTCTCTTTACAGATTCACTCAGCGAGGTAAGATATAACATTGTTTCATACTTCATATAAATGTTCTCAGCGATATTAGATATAACATTGTTTCATACTTTATATAAATGTTCTCAGCGATATTAGATATATCATTGTTTCATACTTTATATAAATGTTCTCAGCGATATTAGATATAACATTGTTTCATACCCTAAAGAAATTTAATGAGCGAGATGGATACAAGATTTGTCCATACTCTCGAGAAAAATATAAATTGATAGGCACTGACCTGTATGTCATGACCCTTTTATTGTTCGATATCAACGTATTGATTACCATTATCAAAACATATTTTCATCGATTTCTACAAGGACATTCAGTCAGTAATTTTGTATTCACGAACATTGCTTTCCAAACCAAAGTTCTCATCAGAGCTAATATTCATATGTATGTATGTATGCATGCATGCATGCATGCATGCATGTATGTATGTATGTGAATGTGTGTGTGTGTGTGTGTGTGTGTGTGTGTGTGTGTTTTGCGCACAGAATTCCCATTCAATGTTTACTTGGTCTCTCTCAGCTGATACTCGTATCGTGGACTTTGAGTCACTGAAATTTAAACTTTTTCAATGAATTCAATACCGCTTATAGTTGTTTGACTTCAGAGTGGTTGCTAAGGTCACTGTAATTATTTACGTAGTAATCAGACATGGCAACTTATCCGCTACACATTAAGAAACAGACATTTATATTAGATGGCCATACAACCTCTGACACTTTGTAAGGCTGTCATAACATTAGACGAATTTTTACAGTTGTGGAAACTGTTGCATAAACAAAATTGCACTCTCGTGACACGTGACCTCTGATGGCATGGATCATTTTTTTTTTTTAATCTCCGATGATTCAAGACTGACACCTTTAGATTCCATTAAGAAATCAAACAAAACACAGTGTAATGATGTTCAAGTGACAACACACTCAAAACACAATGTAATGATGTTCAAGTGACAACACACTCAAAACACAATGTAATGATGTTCAAGTGAAAACACACTCAAAACATGTGCATGCTTAGTACTCGAAAATCGCATGAGTTTTAAATGCGATGGTCATCCATGTAGGCGTGTTGTTGTTGGTAGTGGTGTTGTTGTTGATAGTTGTGTTGCTATTTGTAGCTGTGCGTTTTAATTTCCAACCCGTCTCATTTCTCATTGGCTCTTCAGACATCCGGACACAGGCTCAGAACTATGTATGACCGACTGACTGACTGACTGATATGTATGTATGTATGTATGTATGTATGTATGTATGTATGTACATGTATGTATGTATGTATGTATGTATGTATACATGAATTAATCATGTACATCCTGGGCAACCTATTCTGTACTTTCCATTTGAACTTGTATTGAACGGAATTTTTTAAAAAAAGTTTAAAAATTGGTATATATGTACGATCAAACAAAAACGTGTGTGTGTGTGTGTGTGTGTGTGTGTGTGTGTGTGTGTGTGTGTACGTAAAGATGGCATGAAGGTATTAAAGTATACAATATCAAATATTATTCCAAGGAAGTGAAATCTAAAACATAATTATTGAAATTAAATAACTATTCAGATCCAACACAGACTCTGAGCGATATTTATTTAGGGTGAAACTAGGTCAAGTTTTGGAGTAAAAGCTCTCGTATATGGTTATACTTATAAACATTCAGTATTGCATGGTTTAAAATCAAGAGGAGCACCGACTGGAACATTACTGGGACTTACAAGAAACATTTATATTAAACAACGGAAATAAAGTGCCATAAAATAGGATTGACTAACATAATCATTAACTCAGACTGGTATAGTAGAATTAATATACAAAATCATCAACTCGGAGAGACTGATAAAGTACGATTATCATACAAAATCATAAACTCAGAAATACTTTTTTCGACCATATCAAAGGATAACGTCAAACATTTTACTAATATTAAGAAAAATTGCAAACCAGGTTTCTCTAGTTTTGGAATATATTTCATTATTTACCTTAATTAGTGTCACTTATAACAACACATACAATCTGAAAATAAAATATATTTTAAATGGTTTAGAGGTTGTTCTTGTGGGTTTAACGCCATTTATCAGCGCAAGATAGGCATGAAAACCAATATAACAGGTGGAGGGAATATCTGGAAAAGCCTGATAAGAACCAAAGACCCACGGGAAACTACTGGCAAGCTTTCTCGAATACCCTGAGGTTAGATGGCAGCGATTGGTAAAAGCGAGCGCTTTAAAGTACTCAGCTTACCTGGGCCCATGGTATTGATTGGCTTCGAGGTACTTATTGACTAAACATGTTGTTGGCTTGGACTTATTGATTTACATGCCGGTATTGATTGGCTCTAGATTTTGATTGGCATGGAAGTATTGAGTGAATGTAATTTGTAACTGATAAAGTTAATTACGAGGCTTATTGCAGCCATGATGTCGTAATATGTGGAAGAATCTGATGCAAACCAGACAGAGAAAAAATAAGTTCAGTCCGAAAAGAAGAGTAAACCTTACTCCCATTTATTTTATGACGATCCATATATTACTGGACTTTGTAAGAGATATAATTTTGAAAATTCAGTGGAGTAGAATACGAGATATATTTTTTCACTTCCACGTCAATATACATCGATATTGAGCTAATTTGGTTTAGAGGGAGGTATGGCAGCAACGTATGCCGACGAACCAAGGTCAGATCACACAACCACTGATATTTTCCGTGTGAATATACACTTCATTTTGTTTATACAGTCTGCTAGCCAATACTTTTTGAGAAGAAAAGAAATAAAACTTGCCTGCACCTAGTGAATAACATAGATTTCATCTCCTGGGTGAATGATTCACATATTGTCACCTATTTGATGAAATAGACCAGTTATTCATTCATGTCAAGCAAACGTCCTGTACATAACAATCATATCCAGATATTAAGACGTAAATTTAATGATTATTAAAGTGTGTTGATAAATTTAACATTCAAGGAAACTATCATAGCTGTGTGAAGAATTTATTTCATTACAAAACAATGTATCAATGTAAGAAAACAATTCGTGCACAAAAATGTTTCCATTCATAAAAAAAACTCGTTAATTATCATGAATAATGTTTAGTTTAGTCAAAAAACAAGGAACTTATTCTTTCTACATAAATTTATTGATAACATGGACGCAAAACTTTAAAGAAAGCAAAATCAAATAATGGTTAAAATTAAAACTAGAGAATTAAAAACATTTATATTGTAGTATATTTTATTGTAATATGCCAAAGTTCTCTTTACTGAGCGAATTCAAGCCCGTGGAGAATTCTGCTTGATGTCACTTATTTTCCTTTTGTTTCCAAATGACTTCTTGACAACAATCGTTTTCTATTGAAACTTCCAACACGTCCAGACTACAAATAATTTTCATCTAATCAATGCATGACCACAAATATCGCAAGCACGCATTTGCATCACAACTTCACATTTACATCACAGCTTCACATTTGCATCATAAGTACACATTTACGTCACAACTTCACAATTGCGTGCCAAGCTGACAACTGCTTGGTTTCTCCTTATTACATTTCCGTAACGTATCGCCAGTTTTACACGCCGTGCAAATATACAACTCAGACATCAAATACAGGAAACTACCTACCCTAGGTCAGTCAAATAATGATTTCATGTCACATATCTCAAGTAACTCTACACCATATTTACAATCATACAATACACGGCTTCTCCAGATAATGGAATAGTCCTTTCTCAATTATTCGATTGTACAATTTATCAGCTCCTGTCACAAATACTTCACATGGAGACACACAATCAATCTACACAACTGGATTTTAATAAGGACCACTTGGCTGCAGGGACACTTATGCGGACCTGGTCTGAAGTTGCTACGAAGTTAAACAACGCCATAATGAAATCTCATCAACACTACACTCTGTGACATTTGCTACTAACAAATGATTAATTATTGGGGTTGAGTACTAATTCCCCAACGCCGACATGCCAAAATCAAACAATGAATCACGAAAATCTAAGAAATCCTTTAAAGCTAAAGGTGCATACAAATGGTGCATAGCAAATTTATTACACTATAATTTTGAACCATAACATATCAAAAACAAATAATCAAATTTGAACAAGCCGACATATCACATTTATCTAAGCAATATAAATATGGAATGTTTTAAAGGTTTGCAAGGGAATATGAAAACTAAACTTTTCTATTAACTGGTCATACAGTTGGTTAATATTTACATTTTATTTTCAAGTTAAAATGCTAACGGTTTAGTTATGTTAAAGACGTTTAAACTTCTTATTTCTCAGCATTTCTACTAATTATCTGACAGCCCTGGCACCAGTCTAACGGGTCAAATGAATAGTATAATACTAAATGGTTTGAGATGTATGCTTCCAGTAATAATTTCAAAACCTTCAATCTCTCTACTAGAGTTCACAAAAAGATATGTTTTTCTTTTGGTATCCTGTATTTAATATCCTACTGAAAAGATATGACGTGAACTCTGTTCTTGGTTATGTCAGGACGTTCCAACCTGGTGGTCAGTTTAACAGCAAGTGGTTCAAAACTATTTCCGCAAAACACCTGGCTTTCAAGACTGATACAGTTTTTTCTAGCTTTTTTGCATGAAAGCATGGAGGTTTGTATGCCGATCTAATACAAATTTTTTTTTTCTTTTCTTTATTTTTTTTTAGTATAATAACAATACATACAACGGGAAAATAATTAGTGGTCTGACCCCTCCAATCTGTACTAAGAAAAGGATTGGTAAGTTTTGCATACACAGCTTTTAGCCGTTTCTCGATTACTGTCGGGAGGAATTAACAATAGAAACAGTACCTTTGATATCAAAATACATAAAAGAACACATGCTAATTCCCCGAAATTCATACAGAGATATTGCAAGGCGAATATTGCTAAATTTCATTTCATGCGTGAACATTTAGTGCAGAAAGTACTGATATTGCGTATTTTTTATCACACGGACACCTCCCACGAAACGTAATCCTTGGAGATTATCAAGATTTATCCAGTTCACTGATTACAGTATTTAAATCAGCACAAGCTGAAATTGTATCTAATTGGATCGAAATAAAATCTAGTTTCCAATACTTATTGCAAAACTCAATTTAGTGACCTAACTCTGAGGTGATCTCTATTAGTCAGGATAAAAAGGTTTGTTAGCATGATAGAGAAATGTCTTTTGTTCAAAACTAGTCATTTCAAAATCAATATATATGATTTGCCACGTGAAAAGATGTGATTCTGCTGTAAAGAATCCTAAATAGCACAAAAGAGAATGCAAAAGCTTTCATAGCATCCAATATGATGGATCTCTTTCATAAAGCAGAAAATACTCATTGGTGCATAACAATCACGATAAACTATTCCACCTGGCGATAATTCGCATTTTGTATTTAAATTTGGAATTCAATTCATAGACATGATCAGATAGAAACTGGCGGTCAATGGATTCACTACTACTTTACCAATAGTAAAATCAATATTACTGAGGGTCAAACGAGGATGCGCTTCACCCCATCTATACTGCTTGATAAAATATTCCGGCCACCTGATAAATATAATCGTAAATAGACAACAGCACAGTTTCAGGTCTACCGAACTTGCTTTACCTGTTGATAATTTGGAGACCCTAATCTATAAATATATATTACGACAACAGTATAGACCCTAATCTATAAACAAATATTACGACAACAGTGTATACCATAATCTATAAACATATATTACGACAACAGTGTATACCATAATCTATAAACAAATATTACGACAACAGTGTATACCATAATCTATAAACAAATATTACGACAACAATGTATACCATAATCTGTAACATATATTACGACAACAGTATAGACCCTAATCTATAAACATATATTACGACAACAGTATAGACCCTAATCTATAAACAAATATTACGACAACAATGTATACCATAATTATAACATATATTACGACAACAGTGTATACCATAATCTATAAACAAATATTACGACAACAATGTATACCATAATCTATAACATATATTACGACAACAGTGTATACCATAATCTATAAACAAATATTACGACAACAATGTATACCATAATCTATAACAAATATTACGACAACAGTATAGACCCTAATCTATAAAAAAATGTTACGACAACAGTATAGGCCCTAATCTATAAACAAATATTACGACAACAATGTATACCATAATCTATAACATATATTACGACAACAGTGTATACTATAATCTATAACATATATTACGACAACAGTGTATACCATAATCTATAACATATATTACGTCAACAGTGTATACCATAATCTATAACATATATTACGACAACAGCGTATGCTATAATCTATAACATATATTACGACAACAGTGTATACCATAATCTATAACATATATTACGACAACAGTGTATACTATAATCTATAACATATATTACGACAACAGTGTATACCATAATCTATAACATATATTACGTCAACAGTGTATACCATAATCTATAACATATATTACGACAACAGTGTATACCATAATCTATAACATATATTATTAATACAATAGTGTGGACCCTAAAACTATAAACGTATATAACGATAGCGTAGTTCCTGATCCATAAATATACGTTATGACAACAGTGTATACCATAATCTATAAACAAATATAACGACAGCAGCTCAAGATTTATAATGTTCTGAGTTGATTTCGTCCTACAATCTGATAAATACAGTATTTATCTTAAGACTATAAAATACGATATATAAACGGGTGCATACGGTACATAATTTTAGGGCCTTAAAGGACTATAAATTCTTTCCAAGTAGAAGGTATTAGAAGGTATGTCTCTGCACCAGTTTTTAACCCCGTTCCATTACAAGGCCTACCAATCCCATTTTGTCCTTGACCACACCATTTTTATTATTAACAGTTGTAGTTGGCAAAAAGTTTAACGTATGACTTGCTTCTTTTGTTCGTGTGACTAAAGGTATACACAAGACTAGACTGGCAATTGACGTAAAAAATCACGCGCTTTTAATTGTTAACAGCTATTTTTAAATCACTGTATGCGTGGAGATAAAATATTTTGCAAATTACAAAGCGATTGAAATAGAGATGCGAAGTTAACACCATATACGTTATTGTATAGCAACGCGGCGTTACTGAATTTGACATTATTACCGATTTTGGCTTGTTAATGTGGAACAATGATTCGTTTGAGTCACAATTAAGAGCTATTTTGTTGGTTATTTTCCGTATCATATTTCGACCTTTCCGTAACATATTCGACCTTTTAGCAATCTCGAAATCCATTCTAACTCCTGTATCCATTAATATTGTTGAACTCCTTTGCGATACATTCGCCAGTGTATTATTATCAGGTAGTCATTGACGTCATCCAACTCAACAGCCAATTAGATGTCGATATTCGTTCATTTGAAGACGTGATCTTTTTGGTACTTATCCATACAGCTGTTGCAAATTCAGTTATAAATACAATCTTGAAAAGTTATTTCTCGTTTGGGGGAGATCTTTAATAAAAGGCATTAAAAAGCTACACTTCTTTTTCATCTGTATTTAATGTAATTTCGATGGTACTGTATAGGATGTGTGTTTGTGTGTGTGTGTCTGTGTGTGTGTGTGTGTGATTTGGATTTTTAACGTAGCTTTAACAATTTTTCAGTCATATCACTAAGATGTCTGCAGTGTGGCAGTTTATAGTGATATCTAGCACTGGGGCATCATGCCGCAGATATGTAGCATGATGTCCCACCCAATCACATTATCCTGACAACAGGCCGACTAGTCCTAACACTAACCTCTTAAAGCTGAGCGCCTAGCGAGGTAGTTGTTAGTACCATTTTTATAAGTCTTTGATATGTCTCGGCCGGGGTTCGAACCCGCGACCTCCCGCATCCGAGGCGACAGTCTAACAACTATGCCACCGGCGCGGTCCTGTGGAGGATGAGAGTTTCACACATATTATCATTGGTTAAGTTTGAGCTAAGATAATGTTTTTACGTTATGGAAACAGGGATAGGACCCGTATGTTACAATTAAGATTAATTGAAATTTTCTGTGAAATTTGATGACAAGTACAACAATAAACAAACGTGCTATTTAGACACTAGATGTCATAAAACCACTATTAGTACAATTTTGAAACTGTCGGCCAGTTCTTTGTTTTAAGACATGCATAAGGCAAAATTCTTATGGAAAATACACACACACACACACACACACACACACAGACAGACATGCAATGAAAGACTAAGTTGAAGGCAGCGTAAAACTGAGCTAAGTTTTAGCCTAGAAAAAGAAGATATGAATGCTAATTTAATTTTTTTTTTATTTAATTGTTCAAAACCGACTTTTCGATAATTTGACGTGACACTCACTGATTGGACCAGACAACGTTCTAGCCCTTGAAATGTCAATATCCAGCTTGAGGAAATGGGTCCATGATGATCACGCGTGGCCAGACTGTCCGGCAGCAACTTGCTCATAGGGAATTGAACGTAGAACTCATGGGACATAACTCTAAATGTAAAACTCATTTACTAGCTGTTCGTTTTAGGAGTTTTGACCTATGTTACAAACGAATATTTTGAACATGCAGGGCTTCTTTATGTATAATTACGTTAATGAAAATGAACACACAGAGCTCCTTTAGTTACTTTATTTATTTATGTTGATGAAGATGAGCACACAAGGTACCATTATTTACAATGATGTTAATGAAAATAAACAAACATAGTTCGTTTATTTACAATATTGTAGATGAACATGAGCACAGATTTCCTTTCTTGCAATGATATTGATGGAGATGAACACAGGGTTCTTTTATTTACAATGATAAGATATAAGAACACAATTTTATTTTTCATAATATGCAGGTAATATGTTATAAGGAAGACATAGCTATTTCCCAGATGTATAGTGTCTTTATACGTTATATCGACGGTCATCATTATCGTATTTGTAAACCAGCATAATGCGAAGGGTGGATTTGGTTTGGTTTGGTGTTGTACTGAATAGTGACGTATGAAAGCGATTTAGTGTTGCGTTGTCCATTAAGCTACTACTGGAAAATCACTCAGCAGAATGTAACCAAGACCTGATTAAAATCATTGTGACATGAACATATTTTAAGTTGTTAATGATATGCCTAGCCCCAATAAAAATCAATAGAAATTATTGTGTCATTATGGGATCTTAAGTTGCAAATATTGTACCTATACACAATCAAATATGACTGCTGCTAATTAAGACAAAACAAAACATTAACAGTGACCTCTGAGGAAAAGGTAAACAATGCCACCAACTTTTACCCAAAACACCACAGCCCATATGCCCTTCAAACTTTTTATAACACCCATCTGCAATCGTATATGTTTGCCTTTATTGAAGCTTTTAGTACATATGAAATCTTTTATCGAGAAATCAGACCTCTTTAAATAAAAGACAGGAAACATCATAGTATTATTGTTGTCAGTATAGGCAAATGGTGTTGATATGCCATCAAATTTAAATGATGATACAAAAATCAGAAAACTGGATACATTTTTTTTTGCAATATATGTTATAGCCATAAGTCATTATAAGATGTTTACAGACCATGGTCTAACTGGATACATTTTTTACGTAATATATGTTATAACCATAGGTCGTCATAATATGTTTACAGACCATGGTCTAATTGGATACATTTTTTCCTAATATATGTAATAACCGTAAGTCGTTATAAGATTTTTACAGACTATGGTCTAACTGGATACATTTTTTCGTAATATATGTTATAACCATAAGTCGTTATAAGATTTTTACAGACCGTGGTCTAACTGGATACATTTTCTACGTATTATATGTTATAACCATAGGTAGTCATAATATGTTTATAGACCATGGTCTAACTGGATAAATTTTTTCGTAATATGTTATGATCATAAGTCGTTATAAGATTTTTTACAGACCATGGTCTAACTGGATACATTTTTTTTCTTAATATATGTTATAACCATAAGTCGTTATAAGATTTTTACAGACCATGGTCTAACTGGATACAATTTTTTTGTAATATATGCTATAACCATAAGTCGTTATAAGATTTTTACAGACCGTGGTCTAACTGGATACATTTTTTTCGTAATATATGTTATAACCATAAGTCGTTATAAGATTTTTACAGACCGTGGTCTAACTGGGTACATTTTGTTCGTAATATATGTTATAACCATAGGTCATTATATGTTTATAGACCATGGTCTAAGTATACAGTTTACCAAATGCATCTTTATCTTCAAATTTAAATTTCAATTTATACTTCGCACTTTCAAAAATTTAATTAAACATGATAACTGTATTGTCGTTTACAATTGTTTCTGAATGTAGTTCCTCATTTCCACACTTAGATACAAGAGGGTCATTCTTGCAAAGACCATTTCTGTATAATAAGTTCATATGGTTGCAGAATTACAGTTTCCATAATGAACTATATTCTTTCTCGGCCTCACAATATTTAATGGTTATTTACAAAAATGTGGTTTAATGTTTCCGATTTCATTTTTGCATATGTTCATAATGCGAGCGAACCATCAATATGGAATGCATTTGTGTATTGGTAGATTCATGAATGACTAGAAAGGATAACTGAATATATTTGAGTCAGGCAATAAAAGTACATAATATAATACA
This sequence comes from Megalonaias nervosa, assembly GCA_016617855.1. Taxonomy (NCBI): domain Eukaryota; kingdom Metazoa; phylum Mollusca; class Bivalvia; order Unionida; family Unionidae; genus Megalonaias; species Megalonaias nervosa. Next base: position 7,780 of record JAECUM010007383.1, on the reverse strand, counting down.
TGGATATTTAAATTCTTGCTTCGAGGAAAAGTGATAAATCCACAATAGCATCAACATATCCATTTTATTATCTCGCACAAAAGTGAAGAATGTTACAAGATACAATTTAGTTGCAGTCACAGTTGAAGTGCATGAATTATAGTATACAAAGACGATATATTGCAATCATAGTGGGAGTGCTTTTATTATATATAGTACATATAGGTAAATATTACTATTATTACTGTGCACAGGTGTCCGAATAGTCTAGGGCGGGCCCCAGGTGGCCTAATGGTCTAAGGTATTCGCCAGGTGGCCGAGCCTTCTATGGCGCTCGCATTTACAGATCAATGGCATTTCACCGCTACGTGTGTGTTCGAGTCTACGGTAAGGCCAATGTGGATATGTGAGAAAACCTTGCCAGTAGCTTACCGTGGGTCTGTGGCTCTTCCAGAGCGGAGGGTCGGGGGTGGGGGTCCCGTGACCCATCTCCACTGACCGCCATGTATAACCTCTCTTGTGGCGTTATGCCGATAATAACCAACTATTAGTGCTATAATTTCTTAATTCTCAGCTGCTGTATCATTAGGTGTATTCATATGGTATCTCTAGGATTAACAGATGACAATGAAGCTCTAATGCGGTCTGATTGTCAGCAAAGAATATGGTTTGCTTGGTACAACATATCGTTTCCTTCCTGTTAAGGCAAGGGCAGATTCTGTCAGTAAATGCTGAAAGTAGCTCCTGATCTGATTGTAGCAGTGAAGTTTGAAGAAAAATATTGCTGCACGATAACTGGATGCAATCTTGTAGCGGTCAGCGTGACACATAATAATTAACGTTGACGTATGGGATAGGCCTGCAACAAATCGACAGCATGCGGTTGATGTGATGCTCTTGTTTGAGGTATGATTGAATTTTAATTAGGACCAGTTGTTTCAACAATCTTACAGTTATGTTACATTGGGGTTAAGTACAGGAAAATGTCAAAGCAGAGACAATCCAGAGAGAATTTCTATCATTTGGAAATAAGTGTGATAAAATGAGTTTTTCCTTATTAGTTATTAACAAAGCCGACACAGAGAGAATTATTCTGACTTCAATAGACGTATAAAATGTTGGCGGTTAGATAAATGTAATCCGTATTGGCTAAGCTAAACGAGGGGTGTGGGTTTCCAGGCTAAATTCAATGTTTAAATTATCTCCCTCGCGAAATCAGTCAAAGATTCTGTGGGGATGCAAGAAGTTGACTCCCACATTAGCAGAAAGTACTTTGTCGCTAAAATTGTCCCAGGGACTGGTGTCTAGAAGTTGAGGGACACGGAAAAGAGAGTTTCGGCTTCATAGGAAAGGAAGCGAGACTCAGAAAGCACAAGGTATTGTCCCAATAGCTACAATGCGTTCATTGATATAAGTTTGTAATTATTTGTTGAATTGATTCCTGTGAGTTCGGAAGCTAATGGTTTGCATGCATTGGTCTCTAATGTCACATGACTCATGTATTCTAAGGATTTCATGCATTACATCTGATACAACTTGTGTGAATATATGAATTTATCTGTCTTAACTGATATGGATCATGTATGCTAGGAACTGATGTTACTATATTTGGAAATGTTATTCTAGGAATTACTAGTTAGCAAGCAATGTAGTAAGGATAAGCAGTGCGTCCATTAATTCATAAGTGTCATTAAGTTGTTTTCATTTCAAACGAAAAATTGCTCCATGACATGAAATTGTCCAGTTAGCGATTTATAGCACACAGGGATGCAATACTATTTAGTAAGATGCCTTGTCATGTCATGGTACCATTTATGATTGCGGCTATCTGCTAGAGAAATACATTAATTTCATTTTAATCGGGTTGTGTATCGGCTTCAGACTGCGAACTGACCCACATATCCCTTAGTCCGTTTAATTACAATAAGATGATATATGAGTTCTATCGTTTACTCGATTTTATGATAAAATTTATTTAATCAGTATAAAAGAACGGCTAATTGCATTTCTTATTAATTTTATTTTCTAAAAGAAAGTGTAACATTCAAATGTCATGCTCAGTTTAATTTTGTTTATGTAATTGATTAAATTGTTATATTTTACATACAGAGGGCTCCTGTTGTTCTATTCTATATTTCTGCTCAGATATCTGTTATTCAATCATTAATTTCATATCGTATGTTATTAATTAATCGATCCTGGCAATAACACCGTCGTCGATCATCTCCAAGACAACGATAACCAAACATAGGCGCCCTATAACAAGTGGATGGTCCTAACACTGGTCAGTATGGGTGATTTTGGGAATGTTTTACCCGATATGCTCAATATGGGTGATTGGGGGTGGGGGGTGGGGGGCTGTTATTCCTGACCATTTCTATATAAGTGATTTTTCGGGAATATTATACGGCACATTTAAGATCAATCTTTCTTCCATAAGATCAGTGTATATTCCAAAGATAAAATTTCACCTGGTATTACCTAAGTCTTATCTTATTGTGTCATTGAAACAATGAATACATTTTGTACATGGGTTCGAGATCAAATCGTCCTGTCACATATAAGTGATGTTTTTCTTCGTGTGATACATTGGATTACATTGAACAAGCTTATTTTGCTGCGAAAGCATAGTTGACTGTTTTCAACAGTTTGGTCTAAAATGATATGGCTGGTTCCACTTGATTTGAAACATATTATGTTTTAACGTTAGCTCCTTCTAAAATATAATTTGCACCTGACGTTCGAGTAGATTTTTCTGTAGTCATTGACTAAAGTGTGACTAAACTCTAGTATACACTTTTAGGAAGTAATCTGTCTTACTATCACATATATACATACATACATACATACATACGTATGTATGTATGTATGTATGGATGGATGGATGTGTGTGTTAAACCTCTCCGGCTGATACTCGTACTTTGTATCACTGTTAATTAAACTTTGTCAATCAATTCAATACTGCTTACAGTTGTTTGACGTCGGAGTGGCTGTTAAGGTCATCGTGATTATTTCTGTAGAAATCACAACTCCTCCGCTACACATTAATAAATAAACGTTGTATTATATAGCCATACAATAGATTAGTTCATGAAGAGCTTTTAGCTGCAAGTGTTCATTGCGTGTGGTTATAATCGCTACGGAGTAAATATCTGGTCGAACCTATCCTCGTATGAAACAATCATTATAAACGTGAGTCGTTTACTGTATTTATTTTAAATTATTTTCAGCCCCTGTTACTTTGCAAGGTTGTCCCTTCATTAGCCTAATTTTTACAGTTGTGGAAACTGTTGCATAAACAAACCTTGCTCTCTCCTGACACGTGACCTCCGATGGCATGGATCAAATAATATTTTTCTTTTGTATCTCAGATGATTCAAGAGTGACACAAATAGATTCCATTACAAAATCAAACAAACCCCAATGACGTTCATTTCACACAACAAACAAGAAGATCAGTAACCAGCATGAGCATGTGTAGTACTAGAAAATCGCAGGAGTTTTAAATGCCACAGTCATCTATATAGATGTGTTGTTTTTGTTGCTGTTGTTATCTGGAGCCGCGCGTTTAATTTCTATCCCGTCTCATTTGCTCTTCAGACATACGGACGCAGAGCCAAAGTCATATATACATCCATACGTACATACATACAATACATACATACATACGTACGTACGTACATACATACAGCACTTTAGCAAAGTTCATGATACATTTGTAACAATGTTGAAAATATAATACGAGTTTCAATGAAGGGACGGCAAACACCAAAATGTCTTACGCAGACATAGATACGAGAGCTTTGAATAAGACATTATTGAAAATGTATTAACGACGATATGTAACACAACGAATTATATGCAAAACTAAAGGTGCAGTATATCAGACTGTAACTCGCCAAAAGAATGGCATATGCAATTCTCTTGGACGAAAGATATAGATTTCTTGGGAGCACAAGCGGAAGGAGGAGACAAAAATAGATTCATTTGATTAGTCTCTCAATTCTAATACGTTCGTTGACGCGCTCCGCGTGAAAGAAAATCATTAGTTCAATTTCAAGCTTATTCTTTATCAATCCTTAATACGATCGTTGTTGGAAATGGCCTTATGTAATGTTGTCATTTCAGTTACAGTACACACCATCTTTGGGCAATTGTTTCCCGGTTTCTTCTGGTTTGAAATGAAAATTCGAATCACACTAAAAGTGAGTCTGGCACGTTATCCATTGAACCACTGCAACTCCACCAGATTGGAGATGTAATTTCTAAACACATTCGAAACTAATAGATGTCAGGTATGAATAATGCCAAGTGTGTCCGAACAAATGCGACGTGTGTTACAGTATACAACAGAATAGAGAAGTGATCAATTTACAAATGTCGCAAGTGGTTGCGACATATAGGATTCCACACAGTACCGGTTTTATAAATTTTTTCCCCAAATGTCATTTTTGATACACAAACAATTCCATTCAGAGATAAATACTCAAAATTGCAATTTTCGAAGACAATATGTAACCAACTGACCTTAAACGGTTTGAAATTAAGTTTGTTTTAATTGTTTATTTCCATTTGTTTGTATCGTTCTTTTATATACTTTACAATTCTGCTTGAAAAATAAATGTCACTTTGTACCTCGTAAGCTGTGTGTCAGTGCAATGGTCTGTATTAAAGGCACAAAATACGGCGGTGATGCAACAGACAGAGTAGCAAAACGTACGTTTGCAGACGATGTACATATTTTACGCGCAACTTCACAAAAATAATAATATTACTGACTCGACGATGGACGGCAGATAATAGTCCGAAATATGCATAAAGTGCAAAAATGGTCAGTTTGCTCCAACACCGTTACTTTACAGATGCAGTAACTACTAGACTATAGGCAATTTTTTACAGGTCTGTACCAAGGGTTGTATGGTATTACGGTACCAATTGTACAACCCCAGGTGGTCGGAGCTTAATGTGTAGGGAACATTGTATTCAGAAATAAACAACAAAACTAGCTGTGATTGGTGCATTATGTAAGAGTTGTACTTTCTGTTGGGCTTAAAAAAAGTTGAGCCTCTTGGCAACATGTGAGATTATGTTAATTCATATCTAGATCCCATTTTGTATTTTTTATGATTTTTTTAAAATGGGGTACACATGACTGAAAATGTGTCTGGTGTGACTAGATAACTCTTACCCCTGTCTAGTTCCAGCAGAGTTATCTCTCTTAAGTGCAATGGAGTACCTGGTTCTGTCCTTGTCAAACTGACAATCTAACATTGTTCTCTATGAGAGTGTGTTACATGCATGCTGAGGTAGGATAGAAAGTATATTTATTTCGCAAAACATTAGCATTGAGGTCTATGGAAAAACAATTGGTACCGTGATACCGTATGTATTACTCGCTGGAAAATGTTATCAAGGTCATCCAGGCAATTACAAGATCACCAAATTAAAATACGTGGAACTCACTCGTTGTCAATAACCTCTGAGATTTTGACGATTTTGATGATATAAGCCTAATACTTTCTACCTTTAAATATGGTTGACAAGAGTTATAAAGAAAAGTTATAACGACTAGTACATATTTACAAGTAAACAAAATGTTCGAGTACGTGTGTTCACAAACTTTAGTCTCTGATATTGCCATAGTTGCCAAGGAATATGTTAACCAGTCCATGCCATATTTGATAACGTAAATAAATATACTAATAAGTTTATACAATATTTGATGACGTATAGAAATATACTAATAATTGTGTACAATATCTGATAACGTAAAGGATTATACTAATAAGAATATACACTATATGATGACGTAAAGAAATATGCTTATAAGTGTATGCAATAGTTGCTAACGATACTGAGACTCAGTATCTTATAATTCTACTTAAACATGACGAAATTATATTAAAGTATACAATATCAAATATTAATCCAATGAAGGGAAAGATAAAACAGACTTATGTGATTTAAGAGAACTGTTTAGAGAACTGAAAGATAAAACAAACATGTGATATGAGAGAGCTCTTCAGAGAACTGAAATGTAAAACAGACATGATTTGAAAGAACTATTCAGAAAAGATAGATTATGATGACCCGTTTTAAGATAGCGATCATTTTTTGTGGTAATACAAAATCTAGAAGCCCTCTATAATGGTCATAAGTATGACAATTCAGTATTTCGCGGTTTGATATCACGAAGATGAATAATTAGTGTGTGTGTGTGTGTGTGTGTGTGTGTGTGTGTGTGTGATTTAGATTTTTAAAGTAGCTTTAACAATTTTTCAGTCATATCGCTACGATGTCTGCAGTGTGACAGTTTATAGTGATGTCTAGCACTGGGGCATCATGCCGCAGACATGTGGCATGATGTCCCACCCAGTCACATTATCCTGACACCAGGCCGACCAGTCCTAATACTAACCTCTTAATGCTGAGCGCCAAGCGAGGCAGCTGTTAGTTCCATTTTTAAAGTCTTTGGTATGACTCAGCCGGGGTTCGAACCCGTGACCTCCCGCATCCGATGCGGACGCTCTAACCACTAGGCCACCTGAGCGGTCTGAATAATTAGGGAACATTTGTACTAGGACCTACAAGAAGCAATTACATTAAACTATACTGATATATTGATACTTACATTGCATAATATTATATTAATAAATATTGCATAATAATTAAACAAAGAATTAGATTTTGCATAATATATACAGTTGTCGTTCGCCAGGAGAGGTAAATCAATAATATTTCGTGGAGACCAAATATATTTTGATACTAATAAAGTTATATAATTTCAAATATCAGATAAATCTGATATCTTATTTTGAATATTATGATTACAGTCAATGTAAGTTAGTACTTTATGATGGTAAATAAGTGCATTGTTTATAAATCACAATCCATTTCATACATGGTCTAATCAAGGACACGTGCACGTTTTCTTAAGGCAGGGGCTTATTTTGACTGCTTCAATCTCTCTACTGTGAAATGAGTTCTATTGATATCATGTGTTTAATTTCCTACTGACAAAGTATCACATGAACTCCTGGTGCGAGGTTATGTTGTCATGTGCCGACCAGGTGCTCCTGTGATTAGCAATACCTGGTTCGACACTTTTCTCGAAACACCTGCGTTACAAGGCTGAACTTTTTTTGTAGCTCTGATGAACGAAAGTATCTTTGGTTTCTATGCCAATCTAATGCCCATATGTTTTTCGTTTATAATATACCAACATTACTTTATATGGGAAAATAAGTATTTGTCTGTCCTTTCCACCCTGAACAAAGAAAGGGACCGGTTATTCTTGCGGATACAGTTGTGGCTATGCAATTACTGTCGGGTGCAACTTACCAAAGAAACCAAACAATAACTTTAATCTAAAAATACAGAAAAACACATCTGAGTTCCCGAAAATCTACACAGAGAAACTGTAACGTGAATATTGTGCTAAATTACATTTCATTCGCAAACAGTTCATGCAGAAATGATAAGGTCACACTTTATCACATGGACTCGTCTCACGTAACGTAATCCTTGGAGATTTCGTAGCGTACCTATCAATCAAGCTTTATTTAGTTCACTAATAACAGTTTTTAAATATCTAATGCTGAAATGGTACCTCACTGGATCGAACTTAAACCTAGGTATCAATCATTATAGCAAAAATCAATTTAGAGGCCTAATTCTGAGGTGACCTCTGTTACTTAGGGTAAAGTGCTTTATCAGCACGATATAGAAAGATCTTTTGTTCAAAACTAGTCAATACAAAATCAACATACATACATACATACATACATACATACATACATAT
>JAECUM010007382.1:0-26073 GCA_016617855.1 Megalonaias nervosa | reverse complement strand
ATCCAGTGGCCAGAAAGCTTGTACAGGCAAAAACATCTCTCCCTGGTCCATCCTTCTCCACTGTAGTAAAGAACAATCCCAAGGCAACGAAGGACGCTCAAACGCAGACAGATGCACCCGAGTCAACATCAAGCACTAACACCCCCCATTACCAAGCACAAAAAACCACGGCATCTACCCAAACAACATTCAATAATACTCAACAACCGAAATCACCAAAAACCAAAAACAGATCACAAGGAAATGGGCAGCAAAAGGGGTCAGAAGACCCCATCAAACTCTATAACAGGTTTGGGGACATTGAGAGCATGGATGCAGAAGATACTGCTCCATGTTCTCAAAGTAGCTCCAGACCTAACAAAAAATCATCCCTGTACTTCCTCCGTAGAAATAACCATATAGATTCTCTCCGCGAAAAGTCTAACCTAGCTCCAAAATCTCCAATCTAAACTTATAATGAAGAACACGATCATACAATGGAATTGTCGAGGACTTAAAGCCAATTACAATGATATTCTCCTGCTTTTAAACGAATATGATCCTGCAATACTCTGCCTTCAGGAAACCTTTTTAAAGATACGGACAACATCACACTTAAAAACTACTCCCTGTTTAACACCTACTTACAGAACGTTGACAGGGCCTCAGGAGGGGTTTCTATTGCTGTGAACAATAGAGCCCCACATAGCGTCATCCCTTTAAACACAAATTTGCAAGCCATTGCTGTGAGTGTCACTCTACATCGAGTGATTACATTTTGTTCTATTTACATACCACCAAACACCAACTTATTACCAAACGAATTAGACACGCTTGTTCAACAACTTCCTGCACCATTTGTTTTACTCGGTGATTTTAATGCCATAATATTTTATGGGGATCAAATTACATAAGCGACAGGGGCAAAAAAGGTCGAAGATTTTATTACTAGACACGACTTGTGTCTATTTAATACCAAATCTCCGACGTACTTGCACCCAGGAACTGGTACATACACATGTATCGACTTGACAATTTGTTCTCCTTCACTACTTTTGGATTATAACTGGAAGGTCGCTGATGACCTTCACTGCAGTGATCACTTTCCAATCTCTCTTAAGAATACCAGCGTTACAATTGATGACACGATTCCACAGTGGAATTTAAAGAAAGCTGACTGGACTAAGTTTGAAACACTTTGTACAGCTAGACTTAACAGGAATACCGTCCTAAACGATATTGATCCTATTCGACAATTTACATCCGTCTTAATTGAGATTGCAGAAGAATCTATTCCTAAGTCCTCGCCGAATTGTAAAAGAACCCAAAAACCGTGGTTCACTAAAGAATGTAAAGAAGCCATTAGACAACGCCGAGAAGCACTGAAAAAATTTAATAATCGTCCAACGCCCGAAAACTTAACTCAGTACCGTATTGTTCGGGCCAAAGCTCGCCGCATAATTAAAGAAAGTAAACGAGCATCATGGAAAAAATATGTTTCAACTTTAAACTCTCGTTCCTCAATAAAGAAAGTTTGGGACACGATCCGCAAAATAAATGGAAAGGGAAAATACAATTCATTCCGACATCTGAAGCTAAATAATAACAATTTCAATACCAAACAAGAAATAGCTAATGTACTTGCTGATTGTTTCTCCAAAAATTCCTCATCGTCTAATTATTCAGAAGCTTTCCGAAGATTGAAAGCTCAAAAAGAAAAAACACGGTTGAAATTCACATCGAATAACTCAGAGAGCTATAACCAACCGTTTTCATTGTCGGAGCTTATGGAATCTTTGAATAAGGCCCATGATACATCTGCTGGGCCTGACGATATACATTACCAGTTTTTGAAACACCTTCCAGAACCATCCTTAACAGTTCTTCTGGAAATCTTCAATGATTTATGGATTACTGGTAATGTACCAAAAATTTGGAAAGAAGCAACAGTAATACCAATTCCCAAACCAGGCAAAGATAGCGCAGATCCTACCAACTATAGACCTATATCATTAACTAGCTGCGTTTGCAAAACAATGGAACGAATGATCAATTCTCGGCTTGTATGGTATTTGGAAACTAACAATTTAATATCTCCTTTCCAAAGTGGCTTTCGTTATGGTCGTAGTACCAATGATCATCTGGTTAGACTGGAAACATTTATTCGCGACGCTTTTATCAAGAAGGAACACTTAGTAGCGGTTTTCTTTGATCTGGAAAAGGCCTATGACACAACGTGGAAGTACGGAATACTAAATGACCTGCACGATCTGGGTCTAAAAGGCCGACTGCCCTCGTTCATATCAAACTTCCTCTCAGACAGGGAATTCAAGGTACGAGTGGGCTCCACCCTCTCTGATATGCACGATCAAGAGATGGGTGTGCCCCAGGGCAGTATTTTATCGGTGACGCTTTTCAACATAAAAATTAATAGCATCACCAAGTGTCTGACTCCCGGTGTGGATTGCTCCCTATATGTTGACGACTTTTAAATATGTTACCGATCCAAGCACATGCATACAATTGAAAGACAATTACAGCAAAATATCAACAAAATTCAAAATTGGGCCAATACTAACGGTTTCAAATTCTCGAAATCAAAAACTGTATGTATGCATTTCTGTCAGCTACGAAGACATCATGATGGACCTAAACTCACGCTGGACGGAACACCTATTCCAGTTGTTGAGGAAGCAAAATTCTTAGGTATTATCTTCGACAGAAAACTGACCTTTATTCCACACCTGAAGAATTTGAAAGCTAAATGCTTGAAGTCTCTAGACTTACTTAAAGTAATAGCGCACACCGACTGGGGTGCTGATAGGAAAGTCATACTCAGTTTATACAGAACATTTATTCGCTCGAAACTAGACTATGGTTGCGTTGTCTATGGTTCAGCTAGGAAGTCCTATTTGCAGATGCTAGACCCAATTCATCATCAGGGAATAAGACTTGCCTTGGGAGCATTTAAGACATCCCCGTGTGAAAGCCTACTCGTTGAAGCGAACGAACCACCTTTATCACAACGTAGAGAAATGCTTTCTGCACAGTATGCTCTCAAATTAAGCTCAAACCCTCTGAACCCTGCTTTTTCGGCTGTTTTTGAACCCAAATATAAAAACCTTATATGACAATAAACCAAACGTCATACCTACCTTTGGCATTAGAATATTACCATGCCTTGACAGTACCAAAATTGATCTTTCAAAAATTCTGAAAACGACCGTCTCCGAAACACCTCCCTGGCTACTTCAACAACCAAAGGTACTTTTCACATTACACGATGGAAAAAAATCGGAGACAAACCCTTCCATCTTCCACAACTCTTACCATGAACTAATCGCCCAATTTCAAAATTATACAAGAATATATACTGATGGATCAAAAGATCAGGAAAAGGCTGCTGCAGCCTTCGTTAGTGGAAAACACACAACAAAAGTTCGCTTGCCAAATGGTACATCAATTTTTTCAGCTGAAATCAGAGCAATAGACCTTGCATTGCAATATATTGAAAGCAAGCGTATTTTAAATAGCATCATCTTCTCCGATTCACTATCAGTACTTCAGTCACTACATAATAGAAAACTGGAGAATCCATTGTTAGCTAATGTTCTTCTTAAACATACTGAGCTGAGTACCTCCCACAATATAGTATACTGTTGGTTACCCAGCCATATTGGAATTAAAGGTAATGACAAAGCAGATCGCGCTGCTAAAATGGCCCTATCACTAGAACCATCTGATTTTAATACTCCGTATACTGATTTTAAACGTAGTATCAAAGACTGTTTACGTCAGAAATGGCAGGCATCATGGAATGATGCCGTGAATAACAAACTTCATGCCATCAAGCCAACCCTAGGAGAATGGACTCCTTCCTACAGAGCCGTCCGTAGGGAGGAGGTAGTCATTGCAAGAATTCGAATCGGCCATACTTATTTAACCCACTCCTATATACTAAAAGGAGAAGACCCACCAGAGTGCATATCTTGCAATGAACCATTCACTGTTAAGCACTTTATGTTGGAGTGTTTCGACCTCCAACCTACGCGTAACCATTATTACAATGTGCATGACATTAGGGAGCTCTTTGATACAGTTAGCATTTCTTATATTATAGACTTCCTGAAGGAAGTAAATATTTATCATAAGTTATAGCTTTTATGCTATCACCTTGAACAGTTTTATGTGCTATATATACCGTCGCTAGATTTTAATTACCTTTCACCTGTTTTCGTTGTCATATATCATTTGCACTCCCCGTTGATCGGGAAATTTTATTTATCACCGTTACCATTTTATCGTTTTACCTTCAACTGTTTGGTTTCGTATCGCTGGTCGATACGTAATCTTTTACCACTTTTAAATAATGAAAGATATAACCTTTTGTATGGCGCTAAATAGCCTCATAGTGCTGGTGCGCCGTAAAAAATTCAATCAACCAACCAACTGTCACTAAAGCAAAGTGTTGTTTATGATATGGTTAACAAATGTATCTTGAAGGGTTAAGAGTTGGTACCTGAGGCCTATCGACAAATGTTTAGGAACTATAGAAACGAAACTGGACAATCCCAGCCAGCCACATCACGAGCAAAATAGGAGATTAAATGTTCTACTTGTTCTAGGTATCCTGACATCATAACCGTATTCTGTTTTTAGTTTTGGGTAAAAGCATACTCTTCTTCTATCTCCATAGGTTCAAGTTTCGTCGCTTCCATTGTCTACTAAAACTCTAACCTCCTGTTAAAAAATTTTTGTCTTCTTGACTGTTGCCTAACACGTTCAAAATATTCTCATTGCTTACACACACTATACTGGGTGTTGGATGTGAAATAACTGTGTTGGTGGTATAGTATGGGTGTTTTGGACAGTTGATAACCGTCTGATGGATGATAGACAACTGGATTATGTCCGTTCCAAGACGGGCGATGAGGATAAATAAATGGTGCTTGCTAGAAGATAGTTGGGTTTTGGATTGTAGATAAAGAATGTTGTTCCCTCAAAACGGCGTATTGGTTAGTTGATATTGTTTGTGCATGGTATTTTTGGTCACAAAGCATAGACACCCATAACATTAAACCCATGGACAATTTTACCATTACAGTTCACTTTAGCGGTCATGGAGGCCAAAACCAAAACTTTTAGTCTCGATGATAAATGCACATCGTTTAAATGACCTATCGGTCCCAAACTCTTATATATTACCTACTTAATGGTATTAGTAGTTTCACAAATCATTTTCAGTGGACGAGACGTTTCGCATATCCATTCTTTTATTCTCTACCTAAAACCTCACTAAGCTTTAGCACTAGTAAGGTGACACAATATCTAGTTTATTGTTAAAATAAAAAGATCGTTTTTACCAATAATACATATTTTATTACAAATGAGACGCAAAAGGTTTATTTTCATAAATTTCATTTATTATTAAGAAAACCATTTGCTAGTAGGATATATTTATATTAGCTTTTGTGGTAACATGTTTGTATCAATAACCAAAATGTAGGTAACATATTCGTATCAATAACTAGAACGTTTGATGTTTTAGGGGTTCCAAATGTTACAGTTTACAAAATTAAAGAAACTTGCATCCTTTAGGACATAGATGTTTTAACCATTGGTATATGAGTCCTATAGAAAAGTTGATTAGTTGAAAATATTAAAATGTCATATGACATTTCTATAAATGAACAGTTTAGTGGAGGATGTTCAGTCAACATCATGAGCAGTTAGGACGCTTTTACAACATACATACATCCATACATACATACATACATAGCACCCCAGGAACTAAGAGAATAAAATTTTTCAGTTTTCAGTCTGTGAAGATGGGAGAGTCACATCAGATGGCACGGTCAGAAACTTAGAGAGGGTCATTCGAAACTAAACTTCCAATAAGACCTCCTGACTTCTCCACTCGAGATAAAAGTCAAGATTTTTGCTACGTCTGTGACTATAAAGGACACTGACCTCCTGAATGTCCGCATCATCAATGAAAAGGAACCAGAAGGACAGGAGAAAAAGTGGGACAAAAGTAACTGTTATAAAATATGTAATGTTTCTTGTGGGTGTCCCAAGAGAAACGGGATCAAGCTGTAGGAGCATTCAGAAGCAAAATGAGAAGGCGAAGATTTCATTCAAGTAAATAAATTAAAAAAGGCGAGAAAAGCAGAAGAAGCAGCAGAAGAGGAAGAACCCATACTAGTGAAGAAATTCAGAAGAGAAAGAAAGTCTAAATGTGAACTTTTGTAATGTGTTATGAAATTTCATTATGATTCTAATTCAAGAGAATACACAAAACACGTAGTTATATCTTTCATCACGAGTTGTCATTTTGATATGGATAACATACCCAAAGACACATTCGCGCTATTTTAACTCACATTAGAGACTAAGTTTGGACCATATTACAGGTACACATACGAGCTTAGGCTTGACATTTGGACAGTGCGCACCAATTATTGACTTGGATGTTATGTTTCACTATTCGAAATTTGTATCATCAAAATTTTGAAATATGTCATTTTAGTACTTACTTAGCGATCTTAAACAGTATGGATCCAAAGATTTGTTGCTGGAAACTTAAGCTGCCCTTAAAACTTTTATTCACTGAAGACGGTTAATGAAGTAGCCACACATTAAGAATGATTTAAAAAATAACACGATTGATAAACCGAAATGAACAGTAACGACAAATCAATAAATAGTATCAAATTATTGACAATATTTCAGACCACTACCAAGTACATTCATACTGTTTCAGTGTGATCAAATTTCGAACATTGAGTTCGCTATAAAGAACATGTGGATGTACCTACGATGAGTGACGGCCGACTAATCATGATTGATTTATTGTTCGCACACAGACCTAGCTTCTATTCTAACTACTATGGATTCATCAACCTACTCTCTCTACAGGAAAGTTCGCATTCATATTCGTAACCAGAGCATATTCTTAGAGACAATGAAACATTGTGGCACAATTTTAGTTCTCTATTTTAAATTTCTCTGAAAATAAGGTACTTTGACTATGTTTAAACATTAACTCACGTGACTAGTATTACAACTATATGGTCTTAAAGTAAGTAACATAAAAAGCAAATCCAGCAAGTTTTGTAATCTTCAACAAATAATTTAGGTCTCTATATAATAAAATGAAATTTAAGAGAAACTTACATTATTGTGAATTAAATCCCATATAATCATAAAGTTCTATCGAAAGTCTAAAATAATTGTGCTCGGAATGAAGTTCAGGCTTTTAATGTAGTGATATACCAATAACCGTAAATGTTCTGAGGTACCAAGAGTCTTGCTGTATTACAATGACGTAATCTAGAATGTATTTGAATGAATTCACAATATTCCCAAAATAGTGCTTATGGTCCACACAGTCAATAAGAATTTTGTAATTCCAATAAGTAATTTGTATAAAAGAATCCTCCCAAATTAAGTCTAAACTCAACAGTAATTACTTCTGCAGACTGAAAATAAAATAGGAAATGAATAGGAATATGAATGAATAATTGTTCCCTTCTTCCTCTTTATATACATCTTCACGACTCTGTGTCGCAATACATCCCTACTTGCTCTATGTCGCAATACATCCCTACTTGCTCTATGTCGCAATACATCCCTACTTGCTCTATGTCGCAATACATCCCTACTTGCTCTATGTCGCAATACATCCCCGATTGACATGTGTCATAATACATCCCTACCTGATCTAAGTCAATAACTCAAGCATCCCAACGGAAAATTTCCTCATGCTGTAAGCAGGTTTATTATCTTTAACCTCCTAAGTTCATAATCAAGGCTGAGTTTAGTATTCAAATAGAACAAAAAATCTATTTATAGTTTACAAATGATCATTATCTTAAACTATAATCTATAAACATGGACAAAAATAGCTATGTAATATGTTTGTTTTATAAATGACCATTACAACCTACAATCAAAGAGACATTTAAACACAAAATACAGATCTAAATAACACAGGGAATGCCCTACACTATGCACACGCCTCAATCTGTTAAAGTCTAGATCTACTAAGTGGATGATCTAGATTTTAATCGGATTGTCAATCTCATCTGTCATGTATGTCGTACCTACTTTTCAATGTGTGTCAAGTTTTACGGTTATTTCTTTGATTAGCGTGAACAGAATTAGCTTCTGTCATAACATCTATACACGTTTCCAAAAGATGAAAATTGAGCAAATTCAAAAGATGTATTCTTTTAAACAAGCATAAAATACGCACCGTCGCAATAAAACTTTATACGTATAGGTATACGTTGACCTAGTGGTTTACTCATCAAGCATACAGATCCAACATTCGTGATATATGAATAAATAGGAACAAATTCTTGTTGGTTTCCAAGAAGAAGAAAGAAATGGCATTGATTTCAGAGACATCCTTGGCAGCCGGTGCATATACCTTGATAAACACACCATATAATAGTGTGTGTGTGTGTGTGTGTGTGTGTGTGTGTGTGTGTGTGTGTGTGATCACACGTCCTTACCATCTAACACATATTAATTACAATCCAAGAACCACCCATACAAAATCAGCAAAAGGGATTAACACAGCCACTTGATGACCATCACACGTCCGTTAAAACAAACACTCACAGAGACAATTCAATACCCATTTTTTAAACAAACCATCGCACATTTTTACAATTCAGCACCTAATTTTGTGAACAAAATTTCAAGGTGTACGTTATGATTTCAAACACTATTCTTACCGACCACCCTTTCTTTAAGGGGTGACAATATGTTTTTGTATGTGTGAACTCTACTAAACTTATCATAAGTTAAAGCATATTTATGTATGTGTTAGCCCTTGTTGGTGATAGTATATAAGTGTGTATGTGGGTATAGAATGTGTATATTCCTATCCTTGTCTCTCATTCCACTTTCCTACCCTCGTGTCTGATAATATATAAGTTTATGGGTATAGTATATGCATATTCCTACTCTTTTCCTCGGTTAGTTGGTAAGAATCATGGTCAGTGGATGAATAGGTGTTGGTCATTAAATATAAAGTGTTCAGTAATTGATTTAGCTTAAGATTTCGTTTTCCCTTGCCGCCATAGTGCCATACAGATTTTAAACCAAACATCACCCTTTCCATTGCTACCATTCTGTTTTGTCTAACGTTAATTTCCCTTTGTCCATATTAAGTCGTTTTAATGTTAAATTCCCCTTGCCTGTTTAGAGCCATTGTAGAGTTAAATTCCCCTCTTCAGTGTAGGGTTAATTTGTCTGTATAGGGTCATACGTCCAAGAAGGTAGTCGTAATATTAATTCCCATTGTCCGTATAGGGTGATTTTCGTCCGTATATCGCCAAACTATATTACTAAAGGGGTCTAGATAGTTAGGTTATCATGAGGGGGAAATAATAAGCATATACAATATAATGTCTGGACTCCCATTGAAACATATGTGTCGATCCTTATCCTAAGTCTGTTACTGGTGCAACAAAACTGTTCTTTATTTTTGCGCTATGTATTGCTACAAAAAAGCCCGTGTAAGGCAAAATAAACTATATTATCTAATGTTGAACAGCGTTTTGTAAGATATTAGGGTATCTCGTTTGTGCATGTCCCTGTGGTGTGCTTTTATTCTCACGTTTGGTCTCATCTACATTTTATTTGCTACATGCGTTACTTTGGAGGTAATCAGTTTTAATTTCTAACATACTTGGATAGGATTGTATTTGTAAAAAGGCAAGTAAGTAGTTATGAAGCAGGGGATTCTTAGCTCTTTTCTTCTTCAACGCGGTCGTCCAGTTTGATTTTTGGTTGTTAGTGACATCTCGTCCAATGAATATTTCGCATGCGGGATAATATATGTAGATGAGACCAGAATGGATGTTCTGGACACACCAATAACACACTTTACAGCTCCGATAGGGGTTGATATCTATGTTTAAACGGAGTCCAGGCATGCTATTTTATATTTGTGTTTATATTATTACAAATATTATGTAATTATTAGAACTGCAGATGTTGCCAACTTTCATAAAAGTTTACTAAACAATAACATATGGCATGAAATTCAGTGAGGTAAAATGCTTATGCATCATATATGATCGGAAATGTACTCGGGTTTCGTTGCCGTGTACAGCGTTTCCTGAGGGAGGCTTATCTGTGGCCTTAGCTATTTCAAGACTCTGAATTCGGCTTACACATTGCTGCACACGCAAAGTACCTGCAATGAGAAACCCGAATAGCTCAAGTTCTCTTGATGGGAAGTTTCACCACGACCAGGGTACTAACAGAATTAATTCTCGTATTATTATTAGGATTAAGGGAGCAATCTTCAAATTTAGAGATATGTGAAATATAACATTGCATTCTTTCTTGCTTTCTGTTTTATATACTCGATGTTTCAGAAATTATTCGAAATTGTACGGAGAGTAATACCTATGTTACATATGACTATGACATTAAAAAGGCTATAGTCTGTTTCAAGGAAGCCATTTTTATTACTGAACAGAAACATTAAATTCATTATACGTTGCATTCTTTTAATGATGAGTAATGTTGAAGTTCTTATAATTTACGGAGGTTATTCTTGTCGGACATGGATTCATGTACGAACCTATTTATAATAACAATCCCATGTAGTTGTTCTGAAGAAATGATTTAATGTGTAACGATGCCTTTCATGTGCACGGATGCGTAACGTATGATGGGGTCAATGGTGACTGGCTCGGATAATGTTATTGATTTAGGTGGAGCTATGCAGTTCGTCTGTGGCATAGGGTTAGATTTTTAAAGAATTTCTCCGGTTTTATTCACTCTTTATCCTGCCTATTAGCAATGATCTTAGATATCCTTGGCAATGTTGAAACAAGTTTTAATTGCCTTTATTTGGTGTATCATTGATGAATGTCATTTCGGTTATAGAGCATACAGCTTTATCCTACTTCAGATGGGCAACTGTTAGCTCAGTTTAGTCCATTTCACTTCCTGGAATTTAAATGTAAATTCTACAATTGGAGCTGATAATATGTTTTACTTTACATATATTTTGTAATTTATTCATTGCATTTTCGGAAGCTGGTATAGTCTAGTCTGGCAAAATTCGTTGTCCCTATTTCAACAACTACTAAAATTAATGTCCTTTAGACTCATGCAGGCTAATTTTTCGAGCACACGGGAACATCAGTTTTGGTTTGCTGTGTGCTTAGATCGTGTATAGTTTATACGAGTATAATATCCAAAGAAACAGTATATGAGAGTAACATAGATGTATGCCAACATTTTCTCCACTGTGACTGTTACAAATGCAAACAATTTCATCTTACAACTGACAGTTTTTCAGAAGTATACAATCTCTGTAAAACGCCTCCATACTGACCACCTAGGTATTATTATTGCATGATTTAGTTTTGGTTTTATAGCTGAAACGTTTAAGTCGCATTCATCAAAGTAGTCCTTTGTGAAGAAGTCGCATATTTTACCCAACAGAACCGTATTCAATTTTTGCAAAGTCCTACACAAGCAGCCCCGCCCCTGCCCCCTTACCCCCCCCCGCGATGTAATATGGTCTATTTTTAAAATGCACGCTGCATCTTCTCAACATAGCAACCAATGTTATGCTGAAAGACACGAACATGAAACTTGGCACATTACTCCTAAGATATCATTAAATTAATTTTAAAATTTGAACGGGGATGGAACAGATTAGGTTCATGGAGGTCAAAGTGCAACGGGGAAAATGTTTGCTTATTCTTCTAACACTAGTCTCTTAAAGGAAACGAATCTGTTTTGTCACCAGTTTTTACTTATTCATTACAAATGAATGTAAAGAAACATTTTTGCTCTATTTCTCTTTAACTTAATGCAACAGTTTTAAATTTCATTGGTCTTACTTCACAGGTGCATATATATAAAAAACACTAATAGCTCAGCTTGGCCATTTTCTTTTCTTGGATTTTAAAGTTAAACTGTAAAAAAGGACCAGATAATATTTCCCCCTGCGGGTCCGGGGTTATAGAATTGGTCCGCCGTGCCTCGCTACGTGTCGTAAGAGGCGACTAAGTAGAGGCAACCTGTTTGCCGTGGGTTGCGACCCGTGTCGGAGGAGGAAAGGATCCTGGTAGTTGAGCAGAGGCTTTCCGATGCAATACACTACTTTGGCCTCTACTTCTTCTAGACGGGTGGTCGGGTTGGGCCCGGTCTCGACAAATCGGCTGGTCACGCCGAGCCCTAGGAGGTCTTTATCTACTCGCTCACTTTCTTTATCTTTCTCGTTGTATCTCTCTTGATACCACCGTTGCCCCTACATTCTATCCCTTTAACTTTCCCTTTTCCAGGTCTTAGAAGACTTCCTAGAAGGCGGTGGCTCAACGGGTCAATTGGGAGGTAATTTTACCGACTGAGTATGTCTTATGGGATGAATCAGGAGGTGAATTTACCTACTGAGTATAACATCTGTGTATCCCTGACACTTGAAAAGTGTTCCCTTGTTGGGCTCCTTGGTGGGCGGGGAGCACGGGTGCTGAATTTTAAATCCACCAACATGGATATTTCCAAAAAAAATCAACTCAAGCGTACCAAAACTTTATCTGACTCAGATGACGAACCATGTGGTGTGGATTCATTTCCACGCTTCATGGTTATACAGTCTAAAGATGCCACAAAACCGCTTAATGTACTCTCTCGGTTTGTGATCGAGAAAACAATTATGGGACTGATTGGAACACCAAAAGGTGTTAAAAAGTTAAAATCGGGCTGCCTACTTGTCGAGTGTGAGCGACGAGGTCAAGCAGAAAACCTCAAGAAAATGACAACATTTTTTTTTTTTTTTTTTACCTCGTTCGCCCACACAACACTCAATTCGTCCAAAGGCGTGATTCGCTGTCGTGACTTGGCTGGAGTCAGCGACACGGATATCAATGAAGGGATGAAAAACGAAGGTGTCACTGCAGTCCGTAGAATACGTATTAAACGTAACAACAACCTGCAGGACACCAACACCATTATACTCACCTTCAACAAGCCAACAGTACCCAGAGTGGTCAAAGTTTGCTTTCTGCAAGTGAAGGTTGATGTGTACATACCAAATCCACTTCGATGTTATAAGTGTCAGAAATATGGTCATCATGAAGACCGCTGCTCAAGAAGCCAAATATGTGGCCGATGCGGAGATCACTCTCACCAGGAATCTGAGTGTAGAGCCACTCCGCATTGTGTCAACTGTGGAAAAAAGCACCACGCCAATTCCAAGGATTGTGATACCTGGAAACAGGAGAAGGAAATACAGAGGGTTAAATACACATCCAACATTCCCTATCCAGAGGCCAGAAAGCTTGTACAGGCAAAAACATCTCTTCCTGGCCCATCCTTCTCCACTGTAGTGAAGAACAATCCCAAGGCAACGAAGGACGCTCAAGCGCAGACAGATGCACCCGAGTCAACATCAAGCACTAACACCCCCCATTACCAAGCACAAAGAACCACGGCATCTACCCAAACAACATTCAATAATACTCAACAACAGAAATCACCAAAGAACAAAAACAGATCACAAGGAAATAGGCAGCAAAAGGGGTTAGAAGACCCCATCAAACTCTATAACAGGTTTGGGGACATTGAGAGCATGGATGCAGAAGATACTGCTCCATGTTCTCAAAGTAGCTCCAGACCTAACAAAAAAATCACCCCCGTACTTCCTCCGTAGAAATAACCATATAGATTCTTTCTGCGAAAAGTCTAACCTAGCTCCAAAATCTCTAATCTACACTTATAATGAAGAACACGATTATACAATGGAATTGTCGAGGACTTAAAGCCAATTACAATGATATTCTCCTGCTTTTAAACGAATATGATCCTGCAATACTATGCCTTCAGGAAACCTTTCTAAAAGATAGGGACAACATCACACTTAAAAACTACTCCCTGTTTAACACCTACTTACAGAACGTTGACGGGGCCTCGGGAGGGGTTTCTATTGCTGTGAACAATAGAGCCCCACATAGCGTCATCCCTTTAAACACAAATTTGCAAGCCATTGCTGTGAGTGTCACTCTACATCGAGTGATTACATTTTGTTCTATTTATATACCACCAAACACCAACTTATTGCCAAACGAATTAGACACGCTTGTTCAACAACTTCCTGCACCATTTGTTTTACTCGGTGATTTTAATGCCCATAATATTTTATGGGGATCAAATTACATAAGCGACAGGGGCAAAAGGGTCGAAGATTTTATTACTAGACACGACTTGTGTCTATTTAATACCAAATCTCCGACGTACTTGCACCCAGGAACAGGTACATACACATGTATCGACTTGACAATTTGTTCTCCTTCACTACTTTTGGATTATAATTGGAAGGTCGCTGATGACCTTCACAGCAGTGATCACTTTTCAATCTCTCTTAAGAACACCAACGTTACAATTGATGACACGATTCCACAGTGGAATTTAAAGAAAGCCGACTGGACCAAGTTTGAAACACTTTGTACAGCTAGACTTAACAGGAATACCGTCCTAAACGATATTGATCCTATTCGACAATTTACATCCGTCTTAATTGAGATTGCAGAAGAATCTATTCCTAAGTCCTCGCCGAATTGTAAAAGAACCCAAAAACCGTGCTTCACTAAAGAATGTAAAGAAGCCATTAGACAACGCCGAGAAGCACTGAAAAATTTAATAATCGTCCAACGCCCGAAAACTTAACTCAGTACCGTATTTTTCGGGCCAAAGCTCGCCGCATAATTAAAGAAAGTAAACGAGCATCATGGGAAAAATATGTTTCAACTTTAAACTCTCGTTCCTCAATAAAGAAAGTTTGGGACACGATCCGCAAAATAAATGGAAAGGGAAAATACAATTCATTCCGACATCTGAAGCTAAATAATACCAATTTCAATACCAAACAAGAAATAGCTAATGTACTTGCTGATTGTTTCTCCAAAAACTCCTCATCGTCTAATTATTCAGAAGCTTTCCGAAGATTGAAAGCTCAAAAAGAAAAAGCATGGTTGAAATTCACATCGAATAACTCAGAGAGCTATAACCAACCGTTTTCATTGTCGGAGCTTATGGAATCTTTGAATAAGGCCCATGATACATCTGCTGGGACTGACGATATACATTACCAATTTTTGAAACACCTTCCAGAACCATCCTTAACAGTTCTTCTGGAAATCTTCAATGATTTATGGATTACTGGTAATGTACCAAAAATTTGGAAAGAAGCAACAGTAATACTAATTCCCAAACCAGGCAAAGATAGGGCAGATCCTAGCAACTATAGACCTATATCATTAACTAGTTGCGTTTGCAAAACAATGGAACGAATGATCAATTCTCGGCTTGTATGGTATTTGGAAAAAAACAATTTAATATCTCCTTTCCAAAGTGGCTTTCGTTATGGTCGTAGTACCAATGATCATCTGGTTAGACTGGAAACATTTATTCGCGACGCTTTTATCAAGAAGGAACACTTAGTAGCGGTTTTCTTTGATCTGGGAAAGGCCTATGACACAACGTGGAAGTACGGAATACTAAATGACCTGCACGATCTGGGTCTAAAAGGCCGACTGCCCTCGTTCATATCAAACTTCCTCTCAGACGGGGAATTCAAGGTACGAGTGGGCTCCACCCTCTCTGATATGCACGATCAAGAGATGGGTGTGCCCCAGGGCAGTATTTTATCGGTGACGCTTTTCAACATAAAAATTAATAGCATCACCAAGTGTCTGACTCCCGGTGTGGATTGCTCCCTGTATGTTGACGACTTTTTAATATGTTACCGATCCAAGCACATGCATACAATTGAAAGACAATTACAGCAAAATATCAACAAGATTCAAAAATGGGCCAATACTAACGGTTTCAAATTCTCGAAATCAAAAACTGTATGTATGCATTTCTGTCAGTTACGAAGACATCATGATGGACCTAAACTCACGCTGGACGGAACACCTATTCCAGTTGTTGAGGAAGCAAAATTCTTAGGTATTATCTTCGACAGAAAACTGACCTTTATTCCACACCTGAAGCATTTGAAAGCTAAATGCTTGAAGTCTCTAGACTTACTTAAAGTAATAGCGCACACCGACTGGGGTGCTGATAGGAAAGTCATACTCAGTTTATACAGAACATTTATTCGCTCAAAACTAGACTATGGTTGCGTTGTCTATGGTTCAGCTAGGAAGTCCTATTTGAAGATGCTAGACCCAATTCATCATCAGGGAATAAGACTTGCCTTGGGAGCATTTAAGACATCCCCGTGTGAAAGCCTACTCGTTGAATCGAACGAACCACCTTTACCACAACGTAGAGAAATGCTTTCTGCACAGTATGCTCTCAAATTAAGATCAAACCCTCTGAACCCTGCTTTTTCGGCTGTTTTTGAACCCAAATATACAAACTTATATGACAATAAACCAAACGTCATACCTACCTTTGGCATTAGAATATTACCATGCCTTGACAGTACCAAAATTGATCTTTCAAAAATTCTGAAAACGACCGTCTCCGAAACACCTCCCTGGCTACTTCAACAACCAAAGCTACTTTTCACATTACACGATGGAAAAAAATCGGAGACAAACCCTTCCATCTTCCACAACTCTTACCATGAACTAATCGCCCAATTTGAAAATTATACAAGAATATATACTGATGGATCAAAAGATGAGGAAAAGACTGCTGCAGCCTTCGTTAGTGGAAAACACACAACAAAAGATCGCTTGCCAAATGGTACATCAATTTTTTCAGCCGAAATCAGAGCAATAGACCCTGCATTGCACTATGTTGAAAGCAAGCGTATTTTTAAATAGCATCATCTTCTCCGATTCACTATCAGTACTTCAGTCACTACATAATAGAAAACTGGAGAATCCATTATTAGCTAATGTTCTCCTTAAACGTACTGAGCTGAGTACCTCCCACAATATAGTATACTGTTGGTTACCCAGCCATATTGGAATTAAAGGTAATGACAAAGCAGACCGCGCTGCTAAAATGGCCCTATCACTAGAACCATCTGATTTTAATACTCCGTATACTGATTTTAAACGTAGTATCAAAGACTGTTTACGTCAGAAATGGCAGGCATCATGGAATGATGCCGTGAATAACAAACTTCATGCCATCAAGCCAACCCTAGGAGAATGGACTCCTTCCTACAGAGCCGTCCGTAGGGAGGAGGTAGTCGTTGCAAGAATTCGAATCGGCCATACTTATTTAACCCACTCCTATATACTAAAAGGAGAAGACCAACCAGAGTGCATATCTTGCAATGAACCATTCACTGTTAAGCACTTTATGTTGGAGTGTTTCGACCTCCAACCTACGCGTAACCATTATTACAATGTGCATGACATTAGGGAACTCTTTGATACAGTTAGCATTTCTTATATTATAGACTTCCTGAAGGAAGTAAATATTTATCATAAGTTATAGCTTTGATGCTATCACCTTAAACGGTTTTATGTGCAATATATACCGTCGCTAGATTTTAATTACGTTTCATCTGTTTTCGTTGTCATACATCATTTGCAGTCCCCGTTGATCGGGAAACTTTATTTATCACCGTTACCATTTTATCGTTTTACCTTCAACTGTTTGGTTTCGTATCGCTGGTCGATACGTAATCTTTTACCACTTATAAATAATGAAGGATATAACCTTTTGCATGGCGCTAAATAGCCTCATAGTGCTGGTGCGCCGTTAAAAAATTCAATCAATCAATCAATCAATCACGTGTGCGCAAACTGCATTGATGCAATAAAGCTGGCAGTTTATCTGAGGAATAAACACATGGCTAAATAACTTACTGAACAGTTTGTTCAGTCACGCTTTCCTCCTATTGTAGCAATATTAAATTCAACAACGAGTCCCGTTCTTTAAGGATGTAACGTGGAGTATAAAACACAAGGATAATGTGCATTAAAAACAGTGTATCTTCCGTATACGAATTATGCCTGCTTCAAAGAGAATGAAACTGTTACCAAAAAAATAAAATAACTAATTCAGAATAATAAAATAGACTGTATAAGGAACTTAACTTGCAATGAAAAAGACTGTGGGGACCAATATATAGGTTATCCATATCAAGCGGTATTATAAAGTTGCGGCAAACAAAGTAGATTCAATACCCCAAGGGAGATTTCAAAAATGTATTTATCTAACTCGGCTATCATTTACAAATGGCTCAAATAATAATCATTTTAATATATCGGTCAGGAACACATTTTAAATAACTGTTGAAAATTCGTGTGAAATATTTGAGGAAGAAATAGGTAATCAACTGCAATAAAATGCAAACAAGGTTCTTACGTGTAAAAACATTGGTCCTAACTCCAAGAGCATGCACATTTTAATAGTCTATTTCATTCTCTAAAAAGGAAGTCAAACAATGTAAGCAGTCTTGATTTCGTCATCAGGTAGTTAGTATCTATAACGGAACAAAGTTTTAAAATTTGCGCCCGCATGCACGAGATAGACAGTCTCTCTCTCTCTCTCTCTCTCTCTCTCTCTCTCTCTCTCTCTCTCTCTCTCTCTCTCTCTCTCTCTCTCTCATAATTACCCAGACACAGATACAAGTACCTGCACATTAATCTTTCTTATAACAGTTTAAATACCATCTCTCACAATGGTTTTCTTGCAATAAATTGTTGCATATATAATGAATGATTTACTTCTTTTTACGGGTGAATTAAAATTGATTTCAAGGAATGATCCAATTAGTTATTTATAACGACATATCTTTGTCACCGATGTTGGGAGATATATATGCCTAGCGCTTAATACACCGAACTGAAATTATTATTCAGACGGTCGAAAAAGATCGTCAAAAGAAAGAAACTTTTTGACTCCAAGTTTGAATGAAATTGTGAACAATATGAAAAAGATGTCAAAACAAAGAGACAGAATCCGATCCTCTTCCCCTCTTCAAAAGTTTAAGTAGAAACAAAACTAAAACTATTTTGTATAGAAAACAAAAGATGTTACCCATTTAAATAAATAACATAGCAATAGTATGAACTCACTATTGAGTACTGATATATGGCTCACAGTAAATATTGTTTCTAAACCTTTACTACTTAGCTCTATTTAGCCCTAGGCAGTCAGTAATAGGCTTACAATCTACTCTATGCAAATATAATGTCAAAGCTTTTCAATAAGTTATATATTGCCACGACAGTTTGAATTAGATAGTACCAAAAGTACGTGTACATTTTAACTTTCGGACTCCTGGGTTTTTCATGCAAACTCTCCAAGAAAAGTAACACAACCAGACCATAGAGATGATAAATACTAAAGTCACCAATCAATTATTTTGCATAACAATTATCTGTAATATACCTAATATCGGCCTTTTGGAAACGCTGTGTATCTCTCACAGTTATTACTGTCTATCCAGAGTGTGCAGCAGTAGGATAAAACTTGGTAATGAAAGAAGTGGTGTCAACCCACTTACCCTTCCCTACATAACATTTGTTTGACAAACATTTAAATAAAATATGCATAAAATGTACTTATTTGCATTCCTCTTTCAAATGCTCTAACCGCTAATTACAAATTAAATGTACTACAAGAATATTACTGACCATATTGTACTAATGTTCTCTAAATTATGATCACACGATGTGGGCTCTCCCATCTTTAATTTATTTCGTGCAAAAGTGAATCTTATGCAACACGAATCAGTCGAAATTTACAGCCATAATCACAAAAGCCAAACTGTGTATTCCGTTAGAAACCATTGCTGTGAAAAAGGCTCTTAAAAGACATGAACGTTAATTTATCACGTTTGCTTTCTTTATCGAAGTACTCTCCTTATATGTGCGCTACAACCCTTTTATGTCCAAAGATTTAAATCATGTTAACAAATGGACTGTTGTCTTTTGCACGCAAAGGCAGAAATTTGAACTACGCTCACTCTCCATTCAAATCACTGGTTCAAACACGTATGCTGTATATCACCGGTGTCGCGTTTGCTAAGCCCCAGCTATAAAGTCATGTATAAGCTATAATCTACCTGTTTTAGGAATATTACCGGCGCCATGTGTTTGATGTCTAAAGATTGCAGCGGGGTTAGTGTTGAATTCTTAAGCAACGTTACCATGACTAGCCAAAGACCGGAAACTTTAGTCAGCGAAGGACACCGATCGCACTGCTCAACAAAGGCTTGCCATTATCACACCTGTATGTTAAAGGTTAGTTAAAGGATCAAAAGGAAGTCCACTGGGTGAACGGGCGTGTTCTTATCCACACGTTGACATACAGCAAGAAGGACATTCTCCCCTAAGTTAATTGGATCGGTTCACAGCGATATCCAATCGAAATTGAGATAGAAGGTGTGATTACAATTGAGACCCGAATGATACATTCCGAACTCGTAAGAGAAAATTTAGTATTCGCCTGGAAGGATTGCAGATCAATAGGGTTTACTCCAGAACGAGGCAATTTAATAGCCGTTATTTGATGGTAGGCTGTGTGTAGTGTGAGATGAGATGGCTAAGGGGAAAGATTTTACCCTCCTTGTACCGCCCCTGTGTTTTCACAGGAAGCTTCTGATTGGACAGAAAACGTCCGGTTGCATTGGGTCACAAGTCCTCAAGAGTTGGAGACGAAATTGAATCTGTAGCCGAGACAGTCGAAGTCGACAAGAGTAGTCTTGGGAGAGGAGGAGGAGGAGAAGAAGTCTAGAGAGAAAGTCGAGGAGGAGGACAAGGTGTCTAGAGAAAGCCGAGGAGGAGGAGAATCAATCTGGAGAAAGGTTGGAGAGGAAGAGGAGAAGGAATTGGCAGAAATAAGAGAGAGAGAAGGGATACAACAGTTGCGTAGAAATACAAGTACAGGAAGAAATCAATCTTACACTGCTACTAAAGTGATGCAATAGGCTTATTAAAGAGTCGAGCGGAAGGAGTGTAATTGGAAATTTGAGTAGTTTGATTGTTGAATTGTTATTAAAATGTTATTCATGCACTTCAACCTTTTCTTGGATATTTAACCATCGGCATTGCTGACTGGGGGCTCGGATCTTTGCATCTATCTTTCATTAAATTTAACTTGCAACAAAACAGAGCCTCTGTGGGACTTCTGTAATAGTTTAAATAAAATATTGGGAACACCCCACCCCAACCATGTACACTTCGTCACAACATTCTCTTTTCAAATTACATTTATTAGCAAAATTAACAAACGTTAGCTATTTAAACACCGTTTACATTATCTGAAGTACAACTTAAAATAAACACAAATGTTAAGCACACAGTTAAATATACACACCAACAGGTTTGAACTAGGCTAAATTGTTGTTTAGTGCAAAGAATCATCGAATTTATGTAATGTACATAAACAGTATTTATTTCTACATTTCAATTAAAATCATGTCTAAACGGAAGTAGACTGCAGCTTCATCGATTGCATCCTACTTCCAACAATCACACATGAGTTAGGACTGCAAGAAAATATGGAGACAGTTATCATGATCGCAAAGAATACGTAGGTTATAAACATTATTGAACATATTCAAATGATATCCAGTCCATTGAAAGTAGGTTCATGCTAACTGTTTAACGTTTTTAAGTCTTTGGTTTGGTGTCAGAAAGTAACTTATACCATCTACCGTTCCCACATATTACAGGTAGACTGAATTCAGAACATATAACAAACCTATCATTTTGGGTGTTAAACGATAAGAGTCTAAAATCCTAGCTAAAAAGGCTACTCCTTCACTACTAAGCTCCAGGGAGTCAGTAATAGACTTACAACCTACTCTCTGCAAAGATAATGTCAAAGGATTTGACTACGTTATATCTTGCCACATAATTTACTTTCATTCATTGCTCAGATGGTACCAAAATTACGTGTACATGTTGGAAGGAAGTTGGGGGCATGTTCAGAAACGTAGAAGCTAGTACGTGATAAGGTTCGGTTATATCATTTGTATACTCCCTTTCGGTCTCCTGGGTTGGATACAAATTCTCCTACATAAGTACAAATCCCTAACCGTAGAGATAATAAATAATAATGTCACCATTTTATTAGATTTCATACGATGCATCAGTAACATACCTAATGTCGACCTTTTGAATCGCTGTATGTCTCTCACAAATCATATATTTTGTGTTCAGGAAGCGTAGGAAAATATGAAACATGTTAATGAAAATGAGTCAGTCCCTTATCCGTAACCTAACCCTACTTAAGATTTGTTAAGGATTCGTTGATGTAAACTATACACAAAAGGTATTTATTAGCATTGCTCTTTCATAAACCTCATCTGAATCTCTCTCTCTCTTTCTCATAATTACCCAGATATACATACAAGTACGTGCACACTGGTTTTGCTTGCAACAATTTAAATACCACATTTGGCTAATATTGTCTTGGCAATTAGAATTTATTTATACAACTAATTATTTGATTGCTTTGTATGTGTGATTTTTACTGAAGTTAAGGAATTCTCCATTTAGTTGTATATAACTGCAGAACTGTGCCATTAATGATGGGATACGTTTCTCCTCCTACCTTTCTTCTGCATTTATTAAATGTTAACATGAATCGAATTGGCATCAATATTTAGACTGACAAAACAAATGGTCAAAAGAAAAAAAAAATATATCGATTCAAAAGTTTGGATGAAATTGTGAACGTTATGAGAAAGGTGTCAATACCAAACATTTGACGGCTTTGTACATAATAATGACATGTTTAGATGAACAATCAAAGATCTCTCAAATCATCTCTCATTTTCTTTTTCCACCCCTCCCTCCTTTCCTGATCTCTCTCTCCATAACGCGTGCACATGCTATTACAGGAGAAAGAAGTACGATGGGAGTCAGTAGATAATATATGCATTTTGCATCTTGCTCTCCAAATGTTATGACACTGGAAACGACTACATTTAGCAATGTCGACAATTCTTTAAAGTGCTACCTATGTCAAATCTGAATTACACGGCTCTAACAACATATTACAAGCAAACTTGTGTCCATGAGTTCAACTAAACTTTACGATACATTTTGCAAACATGTTACTTGGACATGAGATAAGGACATTTATTTTCCCCTTGTAAATTCCTTGTCCACCTGATCTTGGTCATGTTTATATTCAGAAACCTAACCTTGTTTACAACCTATACTGTGCTGGAAATGAGTTGGAGATTTTTTTTTTTATTTAAGGTAATCACTGAAATTACAAGGCGCTTCTTGACATTAGAACTTAATCACCATTTCTGAATTCTTACAATTTATTCAGTGACATTCAGGATTATATCATCTGTATATATTATGACCATTTTTGAATTAGCACTTTTAGGGATGCTGACACGTCGGCACATTCATTGAGGATACTCTATACCTTTCGATTTGTGATCATTTGGAAGTTAATTAATAACTGTAACTCCAAAGGGACAGCTGTAAAATGCCCCGAATACAATAAAGCTTGAAATAGTGGTCGAATGATAATTCATAAGAGACTTGATATTAAATTCGTATGTTATATAATTAGAGACTCGTGTTTTCAGAATTTTGAAAATACGTAGTGTATTCCTAAACACTCTATCACTCAAGGTGGTTTCCTGAAGGGACTTCTTTCTCTTTTATCACCCAGTCTCTATTTCAGAACAGCTATTGAAAATATGATCATCTTCAAGACCTGTGTTCTCTGCCAAATATTTCTTTAATATATAAAAGGCTTCGTTGACAGGGAAATTTTAATTTTTTAAATATCGAAGCTATGAATATTGAAACTACTACTGCTTGATAAACTCATACACTCATCGAAGTATAAGATTAAATAGCGTCTATTTTGGCCATCCTTCACCTTTATGTTCTTGACGAAAAAAATGTCATTTCGGCAGAGGTAGCAAAACTGTAACTTTATGGATGGCGCTTGTATTTGCATTTATTGTGGTCTATTACTTTTATTGACAAGTTCTTCCAGTTCAAAGTCGATATAATCAAGAATGTGAACATTTGCATTCGTCAGAAATTCGTTCTTCCTTCTAGAATCATATAATCTTTAGGTTCTAAGTTTTAGTTAAATATTCTAGTTCTATGCTGTGTTACAATCACCTATCAAGTCCAATAGATGATTACCTCTAATGTGGTATGCAAAAACATAGCGAATATCCGACAACAAATGGTTCAAGTTGTGGAAGAATAGGAAGCCCCTTAGAACCGTTAATATAGATTCAATTCGACTCTTGTCGTCAATTTTAGGATTCGTATTTTTGTTCGGTTTCTGCCATCGCTTCATGCATTGCCAGGAAACGTCATGACTTTGTTCAAATTGATGCATTTGTACATACAACTGGCGAACGTGGGCTACAGTGTCTTACATTGCATCCTCAGCAGGTACAATGTATTTAACAATCATCTAATTATTTTTGACACTATGGCAGGTAAAGTCATAACACTTGATGGTTGCGATTATATTAAATTATCAGTCGACGATACGTAGCAACCTTTCAAGCTGCAGTGATAACGATACGTTTAGGAACATAGATTCAATTACCTCAATCTTGTCTATATTGCTGTGACTGCATTCTAGTGTATTCACCTTTGGCAGTACTGCATGTCCAGACCTCAGCGACCTACTTGTATTTGTTTGAATGTGTTGCCGACAATTTCTGGACTAATCTTCACACGGAGGAACAATTAGTCTTTTTTTAATAACGTTTCATGTCCCCGTGTCTGCTACGATTTAAGATTGTGCAAAGGAGGGGTATGATAAATGTAACACTACGTGGAATCCTTGTTATTGCATACCCGTTTTCCATCATGCTTCCAGCGCCCTCCTTAACTAAAATAGCGTGGCCTATAATTTACATTCAGACACATCAACTGTGTTCAAGTTATCGTTTTTTCAATCACATTTATGACAAACATTTAATCCTTTCATATTTTTCCATCCATTTTTTCCTACAAACAACGAATTAGAAGCCCCAAATTAGTAAATTAGTTATTGTATCAATACAGATGGGCCCTATTGCCAGGTTAAGACATTTAAGTGTCAAAATATTGCTATTTTGACTGAAAACGAAATTTACCAACATCAAACTATCGACATAGTAGGATTTTAAGGTCACTATTGAACTCTTAGTAATGTAC
Source organism: Megalonaias nervosa (assembly GCA_016617855.1). Classification (NCBI taxonomy): domain Eukaryota; kingdom Metazoa; phylum Mollusca; class Bivalvia; order Unionida; family Unionidae; genus Megalonaias; species Megalonaias nervosa. The sequence goes on along the minus strand of JAECUM010007382.1, from coordinate 991 downwards.
AAATATATGGCTTCCAGAACATAATGTTTTTTGTCTTTACAACTGAGCCTTAGGTAAACAGTATGAGGCTTACACGCTACTCTATGGTAACATAATGATGCGCGCTTTCACTAGGATACATATTATTACTTAAATTTAAACTTCTACGATCAGTCAGATAGTAACAAGCTCACTTGTGTGTATGCTAGGATTGGTGGCACATTTGTAAGTTCAGATGCTATAACGTGTTAATGTTTTCTTATATTCTTTTCCTTATTACTTTTGGGCTTCTGGTTTGGGATGCAAATTCTCCTTGAGAAGTAATAATTCCAAATCATAAAAAACATGAAACCAATTTCCATATCATTAATATTCCTACGCTTGGACTTTTGTAAAAGCTTTATATATCTCACAATTATTATATTGTTTCCGGATCACGTTGCAGAAGGATGAAACAGGTAAGTGCAAAAAACTGAGTCGAATGCTTGTCCCTACCCTACGTACGATATGTTGAAGAAACACTGAAATACAATATACATACAAGCTATTTATTAGAATTGCTGGTCATAATACCCTACCCTATAATCGAGGTTAGAAGTAATCACGGTTTCTTACAGGCCTTGTTGCAATAATTATGTAGAAATTAAGATCATACAAGGTGCCACCAGCTTTAATCTCTTACGTGTGAAATAACAATCATTGTCAATGTGAGATAAAATAGTATTATACCCTTAATAACAAAAGTCGATCTGTTTCTATCATTAGGACCCAGTGTTGAGAATTTAGTTTTCAAAGGCCATGAATGCTTTTTCATCGCGCTTGATATCTTTGTAGGATTATTATCCTCATACGTGCTCAACGACTCAATACTGATCTATATTTGAATATAGACATAGATAGATAGATAATTGCGTTATCCAATCCTGGGAGATTGTTTGTTTGATTTCTTTAATTTTGTTTACGCTAGTCAAATTTAGCATATGAATAAATAAATATATATATATATATATAT
>JAECUM010007381.1:0-55623 GCA_016617855.1 Megalonaias nervosa | reverse complement strand
GCGCTACTTCCAGAAGAGGTTGATTTCAACTGGGATTTAGTAGATTTTTTTTCTCTTCTTCGCAAGAATTTGTTCCGGTACCAGTACCTTCGCCACTTTCTCCTTCTTTACCACACGTCGACGATTTTAAACAAAGACAGAAAGAAGAATTGGAGGAATTTTTACAGCAGCAGTAAGAGGCAGAACAAGCATTTCTCCTTGAACAGCAACAGCGAGAAGAAGAGGCAAGAAGGAAACGACAGGAAGAAGAAGCAGCAGAGAAGAAACAAAGGCTAGAAGAGAAGGAGAACAGTGAAAGTCAAACGGTAACAGTACTCTTGGACATTTTGGCAGAGTTAAGAAGTCTGAAACAAATGTATCAGACTTCTTTATTACGACCTAAGAGAAAAAGATCTTCCCGAGCCAAACAGCCTAACCCTGTTACTACACCAGAGATACCACCCCTAGTGATTTCTACTAAATCATTGACAGGAGCAAGTCCAGAAGTAGGCCTTGGCCGTGGCAAAGGCTTAAGGCAGTTAAAGCGGATTGCTTCTCGTTCCTGAGTCTGTTCTAAGGAAAAAAAAACAAACACCCAACTGTCCATTTCAGGGCCACTCACTTCTTTCGAAAAGAGAGACTATTCATTTTGCCAAAATCAGTTAAAACTCAAAATCCCTTGTTTAACCCTATGATGTACGTGTTGTGAGTGTATGAGTGTAGGTCTTTATTATTCTAAAATATCAAAACCAAGAGACACTTACGTTTTTTCAGTCTGGTCTATTCTGGTACAAATTTTTACAATTCAATATCACAACATAAACAACACTTTTAAAACGTTCATAGACTTCTTCTGTGTCTTTTTTTCTTTCACTCTCTCTCTGTTTTTTCAATTTCTTCACTTTTACACTTTTTCCCTCTTCTTCTTCTTCTTCCTCCCATTTTTCTCGTCTTCTTTTCTTTTCTGTCTTCTCTTTCTGAGCGTGACGGGGTTCTTCCTTTGCAGAGGGCACCTCTTCTTCTTCTTTCTCCTCCTGCTCCTGTTGTTTATTAGGGCACTCTGAAGACCAATGTCCTTTCTCTTAACAATGATAACAGGTATCTTGACTTTTGTCTCTTCTGACACTGATCTTGCTTTTATGACGATCTGGACATTCTGTAGCCCAATGCCCTTTGTTCTGGCAGATATAGCAAGTATCTTGACTTTTATCTCGAAAGGAGGGAGAGTAGTCCGTCGGCTTCTCTGAAGAAAACTTTCGTATGACACCTCGCAAAGCGCTAATCAGAAGTTCAATTTGTGTGGGTTCTATCTTCGTGCTGATCGGCTTGAGAGTGAAATGAATACTGAGAGGGAAGTCACCAGCCCTTTATATATGCACTAAGCCTAACATGGATATATAGGGGTCCACGGCGTTTCAAATGTAGTCATTTGACTTTTTGCAGTCAAGATGAAACGATCGCATCATTTCGTAAAGAAAGGAGAAGAAAGTAAGAGGCAGAAACGTGATTTATCGCCTCGCACAACAGCTGAAGTCTTGGCTCAAAGTCATGCCAGCGATTTTGAAGATGAGATGAGTGAACCAGAATCTAAGCCCAGAGAGTCTACACTCAGTCAAAGTCCATCACCACCAGTAAACCCTGAAAAGTACTACCACATTCGAGAGACGGACAAACGTTCCTCCAGAAAATTTAGAACTACGGCCAACACGTACGCGGTGAAGTTTAAAGATTTCAACTCCGACGTACCGTTGGAGAAAGCAGAAGAGTTCATCACTGATGTGTGGGATTCTTTGTTAACCACACTGAAACGGCAATGTCAAGCCAAAGAAGACGATCGCTTGAGACTTTCTATTCATCACGACAGTTTGAAGTCCCCCGTTTGGATCGAGTTTAGCAGCCCAGCAGAATTGACACCTTCTAAAGTCATGGACAAGATTCAACACGTACAACAATCCAACGACAAGTTTCACATCACCGACGGAAAAGCGACACTGTTCATGACCCACGTGTCTCTTCCCCAAGGGACAGGACATGGCAAAAAGGTGATCTTGGTAGACAATCTTCGCAGCATCAAGCGTAGCATCGTTCAAATTAACAACCCTCAAGACCAGATGTGTTTAGCCCGTGCCATCGTGGTGGGACGAACGTATGCCGACAAGAACGACACGACAGAATGGAAAAGAGCCTGGAAAACTATTCGACGATCGAATCGAACCAAACAACAAAGAGAAGCAGAACTCCTGTTACAGCAAGCGGGGATATCCAAAGACACACCCTGTGGCATTCTTGAAATGCAAAAATTGCAAGACGTCTTGGCTCCACGCTACACCTTGAAAGTACACCCTCAAGAAGTGCGCGGACCTCTGTTGTTTCGAGGCAAATATTTCAAAGACGGAAAATACATTCACGTCTATCATCACGATGAACATTTCGATGCCATTACCAGTATCACTGGATTCCTTTCATACGGTTATTACTGTGAGAAATGTGACTATGGCTATAACAATCGAGAGCAACATAAGCATTGCGGATCGAAATGTGAGGGATGTTTAGCCTCTAAGTCCTGTCTGGACGTAGGACAAGAACGAGTGCATTGCCCAGCTTGTCAGTTCACGTTTTTCAGTCCAACTTGTTACCAACAACATCAAAAGACGCAAGGTTCACAGCAGAAAAGTGCTTGTCAGCTCCTGAGATTGTGCCCTACTTGTGGACAAGGCATACGTACCAATAATACCAAGGCGCACGTCTGTTCAGGAAAGAAACGATGTCACATTTGTCACCAAACCGTGGACTTGGAACACCAATGCTACATTAAAAAATACCAATCCAAATATGAAGAAGAAGATAATGACCAGAAGAAAGGGACTTTTATCCTTTTCGATTTCGAATGCATGCAAGAGATTGTCATTCACATTCCTAATTTCTGCGTTGCTCACCGAGCGTGCGAGAAGTGCATCCAAGAACCTATCTTGACTCATTTCCCTCACTGTAGCAAGATTCCTGGAGGACGTGAAAAAATCTTTCGGGGACTGAACACGCTAGCCGATTTCGCCCAATGGATCTTAAACCCTATTGACGAAACGTGGAACCAAGAAGACATCGAACGTTACGGAGATTGTCATCGCTATGCTACGGTGATGGCTCACAATTTCTCGGGATACGATGGATAGTTTCTGTTGAGATACTATACTGAACAAAGTACCGAACGTCCGAAAGTGACTTTGAACGGAGCCAAAATCATTTCCATGCAAGTGGGTCAAGTGCAGTTTAAAGATTCGATGAGTTACTTGGCCATGCCTTTGAGTCGCATGCCTAAAACGTTTGGAATGACAGAAATGGCCAAAGGCTATTTTTCGCACTTTTTCAATACCGAAACCAATCAACACGCCGTTCTACCTCATTTGCCTGAGGCTCACTACTACGACCCCGACAACATACGTACCGAACAACGAGAAGCTTTCTACGCTTGGTACCAGACTCACGCCTCGGACCCTTTCGACTTTCAGGAAGAAATGTTAAAATATTGTCGTTCCGACGTAGACATTTTACGGCGTTGCTGTGGAAAATTTCGAGAACTGTTCATGGAGCAGGGAGGAATCGATCCTTTGAAAGAAGCCTGCACCATTGCCAAAGCGTGTTCCTTAGTGTATCGCCAACGATTTATGCCCGAAAACACCCTAGCTGTCATCAGTCCTCAAACAACCAATTTTGTCAAATGTCAATACCCGGTCAAAGCCCTACGCTGGCTACATTACTTGTGTGACAAGGAAGACAAATGGATCCAACATGCTCGCAACGGAGGAGGCGAAAAAGCCATCGGAAGGTATTCAGTAGATGGCTGGGACTTAGAAAACCCCCAGATTGTGTACGAGTTTAACGGGTGCTTATTTCACGGATGTCCTATCTGCTACCCTCAACGTAACACTAAAAATCAGTTTTTACAACGGACCATGGAAGACTTGTACCAGGCCACCTGTCAGCGACGCTTGAAGTTAGAAGAGCAAGGATACCAAGTGGTAGAAATGTGGGAACACGAGTACGATCAGCGATTGAAAACCGATCCCGAGTTTAAGCGCATCGTGGAAAGTTACAAGTTGGTGGACCCACTAAACCCAAGGGACAGTTTGTACGGAGGACGGACGAATGCCACCTGTTTGCTATACCAAGCCGACGAAGAGAAAGGAGAAGAAATCAAATACTTGGACGTGTGTTCTCTGTATCCGTACGTGTACAAATATTGTCACTTTTTCCGCAGGGCACCCACAATTGCTGACGGAACACATTGACGTGGACAATATTCGCCAATACGAAGGATTGATCAAATGTAAAGTCTTGTCTCCCACGTACTTGTACCATCCCGTTTTACCACATCATTGCCAAGGAAAACTGATGTTTCCCTTGTGCCGTACTTGTGCCGAAACGTGCAACCAAGACCAACCTTGTCAGCACACTCAGGAAGAACGCGCCTTGACGGGAACGTGGGTCAGCGTGGAATTGTTTAAAGCTCTGGACTTGGGATACCAACTGTTAGAAATGTACGAAATGTACCACCTTCCCAAGACAGAAAAATACCACAAGGGCGACGAGACTCAGAAAGGCATTTTTGCAGACTACGTGAATGCCTTTTTGAAACTGAAACAAGAAGCTAGCGGCTATCCTTCCTGCTGTCACACTACCGAAGACCAAAAGAAATTCAAAGAAAAATACTTGGAGCAGGAAGGCATCATTTTAGACCACGTGGAGAAAAACGAAGGAAGGCGATCGTTTGCCAAAGTGATGTTAAATTGCTTGTGGGGTAAAATGGAACAACGACCGTGTTTACCCAAGACGGACTATTTGACAGAACCTTCCCGCTACTTCCAGATGATTCACGACAAAACCAAATACATGAAACACGTGAACGTCCTTCGTAAGGACTTGATCTTAGTCAATTACGAAGAAGAACTGGACTTTGTAGAAGCCGACGAATTTGGAAATGTCATCATTGCGGCTTACGTGACAGCCCATGCTCGCTTAAAACTGTACGAAGCTTTAGAACTGTTAGGAGATCGTGTGCTGTATTTTGACACGGACAGTTGCATCTATATTGATCGCCTGGGTCAATCTCACCCTGTCATCGAAGGAGACCGTTTAGGAGCCTGGACGGACGGGCATCCCGACGACAAGATTCTAAGTTTTGCTAGTGGCGGTCCCAAAAATTACGGCTACGAATACCGTAACCCACAAGGAGAAGTGTACACGGAGTGCAAAGTGAAAGGATTGACTCTCAATTATCGCACCAGTCGAGTGGTAAACTTTGGCGTCTTGAAAGAAGCCTTGCAGTCTGGAGAGGATGGAAATTTTAAAGTGACCACCCACGAACCGCACAAGATTGTACGTTTACCCACCCACCAAATCGTTAGCCGACCCTTGGAAAAAGTCTATCAAATCGTGTACCAGAAGCGAGTACGGCTTCCCAATCTCTTTACTTTACCGTACGGACACACTGGTATAAAAAAATGGTTCCAAGACGATAGTCACCAACAAGAAGGATGACTTCGACACAGCAAGAATCGAGTGAGAAACCCGCAGAGAACTCCAAGTTCAAACCATACCATTTTCCTGTTTTCTTGCCTGACTATTGCAGTTGTGCCAGTCGACTGGAAACGTTTCAAAAATGGCCCACGGATAGGGAAGGATTACCTACTGCGAATGTTTTAGCTAGAACAGGGTTTGTCTACTTGGGACCTGAGACTGGATTGGGATACGAAGTACAGTGTTTCAGTTGTAGTCTGAAGTTGCATATGGATCGATGTATCTATAAAGATTCAGCTATTCTGGAACATACTCAATGGTCTCCGCATTGTCCTTACCTTTCTATGACATTTCCTCCCATCACACTACAGTTCAGGTATGACGGTACCTTAGAGAAGGTAGTACCGTTGTCCAAGAAGAAAGAAAGGAAGACTTCCAAAACTAGTCATAAAACAGGAACGATGTACAAGCTTGAGACTTCATTACGGCTAGTATAAAAAGGGACAACGTCCAAGACCGATAGTTCATTGTGACTACCATTGCTAAGCAAGAAAGATGAATCCTTTCACACAGCAAGTATCAAGCAAGAGTAAACTCGAGTACGATGCTGTGCCTTGCGATGGCAGTAATGCTGTACGCTATGACCTTAGCGATTCAGTACCACATCATCATGGGAACTTTGCTATAACTACTACTACTACCATACCTACCATGGAAAGTGATGCTGTGCGTATCAAACCTGATGGATACGAAAGCGATGCCACTCGTTATCGTACACCTTTTCACTTTACTGGTTTTCATGGTGGATGTCATCATGGACGGCTACCACCCTACGGATGTCATCCCAAACTGAGCAAACTCCTACATATTTCACCGTACCCTCATCGAAATGAACCTGTGAAAGACGAAAATTCGTTCCCTGTGCGTTTGCCAGAATACTGTGACTATGAAAGTCGGATCCAAACCTTCCAAGGAAAATGGCCAAAATATCTGGGAGGACCTACCCCTGAAGAATTAGCTATAGCTGGATTTATCTACTTGGGCGAAGGGGATAAAGTCAAGTGCTTCAGTTGCGGTGTGTCATTTCACGAGTGGGAGAAGAAAGATTGCGCTTACCTGGAACATGCTCGATGGTCTCCAGATTGTCACTACCTACCTTTGGTGGGACCTCGTCATTGAAGTGGGTCTACCATGTCGTGTAAGAAACTAGCTACGGGGCTAGGAGTCAAACATTGGACAACCCCTAGACAAGTATTTAAACCCCATGTAGAAAATAATCTTCAAACATTACCAATCGAATTGCAAGGGAAGATCTACAAGGACATTTGGCAGGGACTTGCCAGAGCCAAATCTCAATTGGTGACTGTAGAACTTTTGTGTCGAGAAATTCACAAGAGGAAATTGACCAAAGTCAACAAACAAGTCCGATTTCTCTGGATCAAGGGTGCATTTGTTCTACTATTTCGCTTTAGGCCATTTACATTTGAAGATTTTATTGATATTCTTGACCGTTTCCTGGAATGGCAGTGGCCAGAAATTACTCACTTTGTCCATTACTTTCGCTCTAGGAGAAGTGTTTGACTGACATGGTTATGGATACTTTACAAGAGAACATTCGTTGTTTGCCTGCGGAATTGAGAGAGCGCATTTACCGTGAGTTCGTCAAAATACAAGTGAAACGCAAAGAACCATTGCATCCGTTACGTCACCGATGTTGGAACCACTGGTACCTAAATGCTATAAGAAGACTGATTCTGATGAAAGTGTTCCATTGGTCAGGCATTGATCAATTGCGTGAAATTCCTAAATGCTTGGATGCCACTCATTCAACTTACAAGGTGATATTAGGACACCGAATTACAAAAGACGAGTTAGAGGATTACAACCAATCTTTACAAGAACAATTCTTTCTAGTTCAAGAGGAAACTTCTGTGCGAAGTGTGATGTGTGAGTTAGTGACTAAACTTTTTTGGTTCGGTGGTACTAAAATAAAATCGAAGCTGTTCAAAAAGTACACTTATTACCTGACACCAAAGAGGGTAGAAAAACGGACTACCATGCCACGACCTTTATCATTCGTGATACAACAGATTCCGTGGAAGGAAATCAATGACACTATTGAAACGGTAGAGGATTACGATCGTCTATTACGAGAACTGTGTCCATTGAATTGGGGTCGACGTGTAGTGTGTGTCTTAGTGACTTGCTTTTTGGGATTTCGTTTACCAGCCGATTCCTTGTGGACTCTTTACGAACAGTACCTACCACTCCAAAAATCATGAAAGTGGTCCCTTTAAATGTACACGAGAGACTCATTCTGCTCAAAGCTTTGCGCTTTCATCTTGATAGTTCTCAACCTCTACGGGAAAACAAAATTCGTCAACTTTTAGGCACTGAAGATGTGTACGACGACGTGTGTGTAGCTTGTGACTTACACCCTCACTGGAAAGATGTACATGACTGGAAAAGTTGGGGGTTTGAGGCATGGACAAAAGAAGTGGCACACTATGCCCAAGATTTGTACTCCTAAAAAATTAAAACGTTCTGTGAAAAAAGTAACTTTTAAGCCAGTGTTAGTGACAGTGCCAGAAGAAGAAGAAGAAGAAGAAGTCGTGACCGAGGAAAACCACTCTCTTCAAGACAGGACCGTGATCGACATCCCTGAAAGGCCATTCCGGGAGGACTCTTGTGTGATTGTGCCACGGAGTGTAGAGACTCTCAGAACATTACACAGTACCCCTACGATTACACCTATTGATCATCACAAATGTTGTACAGAAACTTGTTTATATTCCACTATGATCATTTTGATGTGTCTTTTATTCATTTACTTAGCCATTTGGCTTTTATGTATTTTTGTCTTTCGTGTTCTTCACTTTTAAAGATGACAATAAACGTGTTCTGGAAAAAGTATAAAAACTCTTGTCTTGTCTGTCTTCGTGTCAAAAGTAACATTTCTTACACTACTATGGCTACCTCTACTGTCTCTGCTCCCTCTTCCTGCACCGTCAAAGTCATTGAAGAACACGTACATCGGACTAGTTGGGAGGCCTTGTATCTTCGCCATCCCTTTAACATGCTCATTGCCGGACCGAGCGGTTCCGGCAAAACCGAATTTGTCAAACGTTTGATCGAACATAAACATCATTTGATCGATCGTCCCCCTCAACGCATCTTGTGGTGTTACAAAGAGTGGCAATCGGCGTACAGCCTTCTGCGAGAAAGTCAAGGCGATTCCATCGTCTTTGTGGAAGGCATTCCTGGCGAGGACGACGGGATCGTGTCTGACCCTAGTCAAACTCATTTGGTTATTTTTGACGACATGTTAGGAGAAGACGAAGAAGAAATTAAACTCTGGTTTACGCGCAAAGGGCATCATCGTAATGCCAGTGTCATTTACATCACCCAAAATTTGTTTCAACAAAGTAAAGCCCATCGTACCATCAGTCTCAATGCTTATTACGTGGTGTTGTTTAAAAGCCCTAGAGATAAATCGCAAGTACAAGTCTTAGCCAAACAGTTAGGGATGCCTTGGCTGACAAATGCGTACGACTATGCCACTCAAACTCCACACGCTTATTTACTCGTGGATTTAAAACCCACCACTCTCGAATATTTGCGATTTAGTACCCATCTGTTTCACCACTGGTGCCAAGACGGAGGGCCTGTCGTGTATACGTCCCCTTCGTCGACTTAATCACAATCACCAAAAAAAAGCATCTATAAAACCTCGGTCACTTTGACTCTATCTCACACATCGTCAACATGACGTCCCTTCAGTCTCATCTTCCCATTAAATTGATTCGTGCCTTGTACGGTATCAGTCGCGAAAAAAATCCACAAATACGTGCTCATGTCTTAGAAGCTAGTCTCAAAGAAGTCTTACGATGGTTTACGGTGACAGCACGTCAATTACTGCAAGGCATCATTCAGATTCCACATCAAACCAAACATTTTTTGAGAGAAACAAAGGTGCCTTGACGCAACTAGCCGATCCTCGCATCGACACTCAAACCAAAAAGCAAATCATTTTGAAACCTGGAGGTAGCGGTTCTCTAGGAGGTGTCATCATTCGTTCCCACTTAAAATGGGATTCTAATGCTCCCAAAGTCGTCCCCAACAAAAAGCCACGCCCAAACGTGCCCAGAAGAAAAAGAAAAAGAGCAACGGTGTCAAGACCAGGTCACAGCCTCAGAAAAAGAAAAAGAAAAGTCCACAGAAAACAGCTTCTACTCGCAAGAGAGTGTCTCCAAAAACATCTCCTCCAGCGGTAACACCCTCTTCCTCTTTAGCGGCTGTGGCCGCTGCTCACAAAGTACCTGCCCCCAAAATCAAAGTCCAAGAGAGAACGGGTGTGTTACAGAGTTTACTGGGTTTGTCCAAGCAAGAACTGTCCCGATTTAGTCCGTTGTGAACTCCTCCACGACGTGTGTTGCCTGTCATCAAGTTGATACGACGTAAAGACAATCAGTGGCGACGCATTCCAGTATAAAAAAGACCCGAGGAAAACAATACGGATCGGTGTTTTTGTGCTGCTGCACGCCCAAAGATGTCCCCTCCAAGACGTGTACACCGTTGCCATTGTCATTTTTCTTTGGTCCAAAATGGAAAAGGAAAACGAAAAAGACAGTCTCGTCATCCTAAAAAGCGCTTAGTCAAACATCGGCGACACTCTCTGAAAAGACACACTCGTCCAAGGAAAAGGAGAAACTACCAAAAGGTAGGTTTCTTTGGCCCTTTCCTTGAATTCGATAAGATAGTCGATAATTTTGTCACAAGGGTAAAGGACAGGGTCCAAAAAAATAAGATAAAAAGACGCATGTCGAGCCATGGATGTCAGTGTATGTTGTACACCAAAAGATGTCACCTCATCGTCGTTCTCCTGTCCAGAAAAGAAAAAGAAAAAGACATTCTCGTCATGCGAAAAAACGCTTAGCCAAACATCGACATCACCCCCAGAAAAGATACACTCGTCCAAAGAAAAAGAGGAGCCGCCAAAGAGGAGGATTCTTTGGCGATTTTGGAAAACACATCGTCACCTTTATGACGAAGCGATAGTCCCCCAAAAAAGGATAAAAGACCGTGTGACAAGTCATCGACGTTAGTGTAATTTTGGTGTGTGTCCCGGAATCAACAAACAAAGATGTCACCTAAAAAAGACATCCTTCTTCTATTCCCAAAGGAAAGAAAAGGAAAGGACTACCTCCTCGTTTAGTCAAACATTAGGACATGTTGTCTGTCCTGTCCAAAGCTCCTCCACCCATGCGAAAACAACTCATTCAAACTGCCTCCAAAGATGTCATCGATACGGTGAGCGAATGTTGTCTGAACGTCTTGAAAGGCACAATACCTTTGACTAAACATCAGAAAAATTGCTTAGCCAAACATCGACACGTTCTTCTCCAAATGGTCCAAAAGAAAATACCCATTCGTCAAAAGAAAAAGATGTTGGTGCAACGCGGAGGATTTTTACCCCTGTTAGGACTTATTACCAATGTAGCGAAACCTATACTGAGTGCAATGGGACATATTATACCCGCCCTAATTCCAAGATAAAAGACCAAGAATATAAAAGGAGGACACTGGAGTCAAAAGATCTCAGACGTGATCCTTGAAATCTGATGGAAGGACGAAAACTAGCTTTAGTCCCTTACAAACGATGGATGGAATACCATCGTTGGCAAGAACAACGAACCCCACATTTACCTCCCAATCCTCATTTGACCGAGATGTCCCAGTTACAACACGAATTGCAATCGTTGATGGATCGCAGCGATTTGTCAGAAACGGAAAAATCGCAACGGTACGGACAATTGTTGCAACGACTGCAACTCTTTCACCAGAAAGCTTTAGACGAAACAGCTCAACCCACTCTGAAAGATTTTAAGGCCTTGATGAAAAGTTCACCACCACTACCACCACAACCACTACCACTCCCAGAGGTCAAGACAGAGGCAGCCCTACGGTTGTCGGAGGAGGGAGAGACAAGAGAAGTCTTTCAAACACCCTCAGCAGCTCCCATCCCTAGTAAGATTGCAGCGTCCTTGTTGACCCCTTCCCCTACACCGCAACGAGAAGAACTTAAAGCTTGGGTTAAAAAGATGATGTCCACTCCTTCTTCGACAGAAGTGAAAAAGAAAGAAGGGAAACCAGAAGTGAAAAAAGAAAAGAAGACCAAAGTCATCCCATTACCACCACCACCACCATCACCACTACCTTCTACTTCTACACCCGTGGCACATCGGACACGTAAAACCGTTTCTAAACCACCCCCTCGTCCCATTCAGAGTAGCATCAGTGAAGAGTGGATCACTTATTAAAAAATGGAGAAGGTGTTAGCCAGCATTTACTACGATCCAGCCCATCCCGCAGGTTACGGAGGAGTTCAGAAATTGTATCGGGCTGCCAAAACTCGACTGAAAAGTATCCGTTTACCTCATGTGCAACGCTGGTTACAAGAACAAGTCACGTACACCTTACACAAACCCATTCGACGAAAATTTTCCAGAAGTCGCACCCTAGTGGAAGGTATCGATCACCAATGGCAAGCCGATTTAACCGATGTCTCTCATTTAGCCAGCTACAATCGTGGTTACAAATATTTGTTTTGTGTCATCGACGTCTTTTCCAAATTTGCTTGGGTCGTGCCATTGACTTCCAAATCGAGCAGTGAGTTAGTGCGAGCCCTGCAACTGGTGTTGAAACAAAGCGGGCGTCACCCTCTTCGATGGCAAACTGACAAAGGCACCAAATTTCTAAACCAAGATTTCCAAAAAGAATTGAAGAAACGTGTCATTCATTTTTTCACCACCAAGAATCCCGAAACCAAAGCTAGCATCGTGAAACATTTTCAACGCACCTTGAAAGAACGCATGTGGAAATATTTTGCGCATCAACGCACTCTCAAGTAAATCGATGTCTTGCCACACCTCGTCCAATCGTACAATCAATCTTACCATCGGAGCATAGGGCGTGCCCCCCACCCCCCAAGAAGTGACTCCTGACAACGAAGTGACCGTCTTCGAGCGTCTGTTTGGTCCGTCCTCGACGGTAACTGCCCCCAAGAAAGGTGGAGTATTGGCAGCAGGAGATTGGGTACGCATTGGGAAAACCAAACGCACTTTCGACAAAGGTTACTTACCCAATTGGACCACCGAATTGTTTCATGTCACCGATCGTGTGCGTGGCCGTCATCCTCCCGTCTATAAATTAGAAGACATGAACGGAGAAGTGTTAAAAGGAACGTTTTACTTGCCCGAGTTACAACGTGTGACCAAAAAAGAAGACGACGTGTACGAGATCGAAAGCATACTCGATCGATGAACCCGAAAAGTAGGAAAGAAAAGTGTCAAAGAAGTCAAAGTACGTTGGAAAGGATATCCTCCCAGTTTTGACTCTTGGATCGAACTTCACAACTCATCGACTATAAAAAGAAGTGACTATTATGCTCTTCAACACAGCCTCAGCTACTGCAGTGACCACTCCATCCCCAAGTTCTTCTCTGCAAGATCTACAAAAGCAACCCTTGTGGGTGTGGTGTGGAGAACGTGTGCCTAAAACGCAAATCGTCTTTTTCTGCCAAATCTTTGTGGTGTATTGTGTCATTGGTGCTGCCATTGCCAATTTGAGTTTGCAACAAGGAGACAAACAATTGTGGACTATTTTACTGAGCAGTTGCATTGGTTACCTTCTTCCCAATCCGTCTCTGAAATATTCCTGTAGCGGAAACAATAACAACAACAGGAATCTTGTGTCCAACGTTAGTTCCAACAGTCACCCTAACCATCCTCTTTTAGACACTCCTCTGACTTCCAGTGACTCCTCGGACACTAGAACTGTGAAATTATGAACAGCCAATTTTACTTAACGTTACCCAGTGACAGTTCCATGGAGGTGTTTCCCAATAACACTTTGTGCTGTTTCTCGGCCAGATTACCTGAAGCCATCCAATTGGATCACGAAGCCCATTGCGAAGTGGCTTTGGTGGAAATGATTCACCCTACACAAATCAAAAACATCGTCGAAAATCAAAACACTTTGACGGTAGAAGTTTATGACGAACAAGTGCAACAAGCCATGGATCAACGCGCTAGTGTAGCTGACTTTATGAAATCACAAGACCACAAAACTAAACGAACCACTTAGCTGTTGAAAATTCCTGTGGGCTATTATTTGAGTGGTCAACATTTGGTAAACACCATTGCTGACAGGTTCAATTTCATGTTTGGTAAAGCCTTGGAGAAAGCCAGAAGAAGTGTCACGATCGAGTACCACAAAATAGCTCGTCGCCTAATGATGAAATTTTCAGAGGACAAAGTATTGGCCATTACATTTTGTCCTGAATTGTATGACATTTTGGGTGGAGACCCCAAGTTGATAAAGATGAGAAACGAAATACCAGCCATGACCGGTAACTTGGACTTTGCGAAACATTTTCGATTCCCTGTAGAAATGAACCAAGGACTGAATTTGATGTTTGTGTACTCTGATGTGGTGGAGTACAACGTAGTGGGACACACCTCCGTACCGTTACTGCGTATCATTCCTTTCAAAGTGGATTCTGCCACGGCTGCTGACGAGGAAGGTGGACACACCTATCACGTTCACCGCGAATTTGTACATCCTCACTATTTGCCCGTCAGTAAGTCTTATTTCGACACTGTCAACATTACTATGAAAGGAGATCTGGGACAAAATATTCCATTCATCAAAGGGAAAGTCACAGTGAAACTAGATTTTCGAAAACGATTACTCTAAATTTTTGTCAGTCATGTATCCTGTGTACCAAGGAGTCGCTCGACAGCGAGGACATGGTTTAGATGATATGCTAAAATCGGCCTTTCGTACAGTGGTTCCCGTTTTGAAACTGATGGTGATACCGGGATTGCACGCCTTAAAAGATGCCGCGTTGACCCAAGGTAAAGAATTTCTCCAAAATGTCATCATTGACAAACAAAACCCCAAAGAAGCTTTCTTGAGAGCAGGCAAAATTGTCTTGCTTCAAACGGGCAAAGACCTTTTGGGTCGGCGAGAAACTCCTATAAATGCCCTGGGCAATGCCGAGTCAGACATTCCTGCTTCCCTGACACCACAGCAAGGACAAGGCAGAAAAAGACGACGAAAGCACCCCTTCAGAGGACTTCACACCCCTAGAACTAGAAAGACTAAGAAAAGAAAAACTGTCCGAGAGTTAGACGTTTTTGATTATTTAAAAAAAAAGAAAATGATGCACCGAGAGTCTTGTGCTTGTTCCAAGTCGGAACTGGATCTGTTTGCCATGCTACCCACCATGATGACGATGCAAGAATCCCAATGGGTCGAATTTCATCCCGTCTCCTCTTTGACGGATTCAGCTCCCATCGAGTTTGAAATCAAATGACAATCCGAAGATTACATCGATCTGAATAGCAGTTACTTGTACCTGAAACTGAAAGTGATCAAAACCGACAACACCAATCCGGGTGCCGATGCCAGAGTAGCTCCCGTCAACAATTTCATGCATTCCTTGTTCAGCGAAGTGGATTTGTACTTGAATAACAAACTCGTCAACAGTAGCATGGATACTTACCCTTATTGAGCGTACCTAGAAAATCTCTTGACGTATGGAAAAGAGGCCAAGAACACTCATCGGGATGCTTGCGTGGTATGGAAACCTGACACCGCAGGTGAAGACACGTTTAACGACAGAGTCTTGAGAGCCGATGACAATCCTCACAATGTGGGTTTTAACAACCGTCGAAGGAAAATCCTGCAAGGTCGTAATTTAGAACTAATGGATCGTTTGCATTTGGACATGTGGTTGCAAGACAAGTATTTGCTGAACGGAGTGGATTATCGCATGAGACTCAATCGCAGCAGTGTCGCTTTCCATTTGATGGCTCATGCCAACGAGTACAAAACCATCATCCAAGAAGCCAGACTTTACCTGCGTCGTGTAGAAGTGTTACCTAAAGCGGGAAACGACATCAGTCAAACATTGAGCATATTGACCGCCAAGTATCCGATACGACGTGTAGAAGTGAAAACATTCACCATTGCTGCTGGACTCCGATCCAAGATCGAAGATCATCTGTTCCAAGGATAGTTACCCAAACGTTTAATCGTTGGCATCGTCAGTAATGCAGCCCTCAACGGAGCCCACGATCAAAATCCTTTCCAGTTTAAGCACTACAGAGTGTCCAAGATCGAAGTCAGTCGCGATGGTAAGACTTTGTGTACCAGACTCTTCGAACCTAACTTTGCCCAGAAGAATTACTTGAGATCGTACTTGTCCCTGTACGAAGCTACGGAGAAACTAGGAACCAACGCCAGTCACGGTATTTCGTACGAAGATTATGTAAAAGGTTACACTTTGTGGGCCTTTGATTTCACTCCAGACCAAGGCAGCGACTAGGGACATTTCCACCCTATAAAATCCGGTCAACTGCGTGTGGAACTTCAGTTTGCAGAAGCTCTCACTGAGACGGTCAACGTCATCCTGTATGCTGAATTCGATAATACCATAGAAATCAACAGTTTGAGAGAACTCATTATAGACTATTAGACACAATGGAAGACTCCTATCCCTCTTTAAACAGTAGAGAATCTTTGGATATGGAATGGGAGGATAGCGTGAAAGCAGAACCCCAAGACCAAGACAAAGAGGACGAGGTAGTCAAGTCCAGATGGCCAGAACAAGAACAACATTTAGTGTTATGTTTTGCTAAACACCTAGCGGATACAATTACGGAATTGGGTAAGAGAGATTGTTATGGATGTCAAAACGATCATCCCAGTCAAATTCAACACGATAAATGTCTGGGAATGAGTCAAGAAGAAAAATTGGACGAGTATCTGGACGAAGCTTGGAGTCTCATCTCAGAAGAAGCAGTGTTGCATGAGTGGTATAAAGGCTTGCGTGATCTTTCCTGCCCTCCATTGACTACTCTAGAGATCTATTGCATCGAAGCTCTCTTAGCCCAGAGTGCGGAGACAAGGCGAAGAAACGGCTACTTGACAGATCGTTTCAAACAAAAAGTCAGAATTGAATTGATGACTTATCATTACCTGTGGAAAGAAAACAACACAACAAAAATGGATACCTGGGAACATTATTACCTTTTGAACAATAGTTCATATGCTGCTTCTTGGAATCCTGTCGTGTGCGCTAAAGATGAACTACCTCATCGCAAACCTCAAGACCATCAAGCTTATGTCATCAACACGGACGAAAGTCATCTTCCAGGAACTCACTGGGTTGCCGTCTACTTCCCTCAAGAGGATTGTGTGGAATATTTTGATTCGTATGGATTACCCCCTTTGGAAGACGATATCAATGACTTTATGAGAAGAAATGCCCAGACGGCACGATTCAATAATGTGAAATTACAAGGCACAGATTCCATGGTGTGTGGACAATATTGTGTGTATTTTCTTCATCAACGCAGTCTTGAATATCCTTTAGAACATTTAGTGACTTATTTTGATCGTCACTCTTCTAGAAACGATGAGGAAGTAGATCGATGGCTTTGTGACCATTATAGTTATCTTTTGTCTTTAGCTAGGAAACGTAGTGTACATCAATGGCCTCATGACATCCATCAATAGAAATCTCACATGATTTCACAACGTTGTCAACCTTGTCAAAAATAATTTGTTTGATGTTACTTGTTACTTGTTAGTCGAATAAAAACATGTTGTGTTTTGAAAAAAAAAATGTGTCTGTCGTTTGTTTTCAAAAAGCGCTGTGAATATAGGCTCTTTGACTTTCTCTCTATCCCTCACCATGACATTCGCTATCATAGCGTCCCGACACTAAAACTGAGTAGGGATGTTTTCTATCGCGTCCGCGTTTGAACCATATAAAGCGGGTTGTTCCAGTCTGACCAAAACCTACATAGTCACCAAATTAAGATAATAAAAATGGAAGGGCAAACCTTCCCCAGATTGGTACAAACTTTCGGAAAACGGATAAGTACACTATGTACGCAAAATTCATATTCAACAATAATACCCAATCCACCAAAATTAAAACTCAATGATTGCTTTACCAGTTGAATGAGTGGCTCACACAACATTGGTATAAGGAAGTCCATTAGCATAACTGGACTAGATGTGACATTAAACCCGACCTCGCCGTTAGGTCGGGGCGCGTGGTTGCGGATCTTGGTGTGCCCTGTGTGGCTGTCCCTGGGGCTTTCGGGCCGTTTCTGCTCTGCCTCCCTTCCGGGTCTCTTTCCTCCTTTGCCTCGTTACGGAAATGTCGGCTTGCTGGGTATACGATCTGAAAACAAACTAGGGGGCTATGATGGCACCATACTCATAACCCCCAGGAGGACGTGAGGGCACAATGCTCACACCTCGAAGGGCCCAGCCTAGGGCTCTGACAGGCAGTGGTGGCACCATACCCACACCTCCGAGGGCCCAGCCTAGGGCTATAACCAGTCGCGAAGCACATTGTGCATATGCGACTATAATCCAGTCAGTCAGTCAGTCTGACCATCCACCGTTGACTCGTCAACCTATGAACATGCCTTCCAGACTAGCCCAGCTGAACGAAGCTTACGTCAGTTTACATCGTGTCAGGCTAAACCTGATACCTAAACTTGAAGAGATAGAGAATGTCAGGATGTTA
Source organism: Megalonaias nervosa (assembly GCA_016617855.1). Lineage (NCBI taxonomy): Eukaryota > Metazoa > Mollusca > Bivalvia > Unionida > Unionidae > Megalonaias > Megalonaias nervosa. The sequence goes on along the minus strand of JAECUM010007381.1, from coordinate 37,517 downwards.
GCTATAGCCCAAGACCTAACAGAAGAGGTCTTCAGAGGGGAAATTAAGAAAGAACAAGAAGAATGGACTGAGAAGTACAGACTTCAGAAGAAGCAGAGAGAAGAACAAGAGCAGCAACAGCAAGAACCAGACAGAGGATTTGTGGACTGTCGAGTAGACACCAAAGAATTCTCTTTCTCTTTCCGCAGAAGCAGACCGTATCGTATAGGAAAGCCTGCCGCCAGACGGGGACGCAATCTTAGACAGTAAAAAAGATTGCCATTACTCCGTTAACAAAAAAAGAAGAAGAAAAAAAAAAAAAACCCTTTTCAGGGCTACCCAATACTCTCGAAAAGACATACTAATTCAATTTGCCAAAACTTTTAAAATTTTAAAAAATAAATAGAAGTGTGTCTATAAGCACTTCGTTTCTTTTGTCAGTAAAAAAAACAAATCCACCCTTTGTTTTCTCTGTCTTGTCCAATCGTGCATGTCTGTGTTTGTAAGTAAAAAAGTTAAAAAGTCAACGTGAGTGCTTCTTTTAGGTCCGCGCGTTTGATGTGATGGCAAATTTGGGTGTCAAGGGATGTTTACCGTCACGTCCGTGCTCCAGGAATATAAAGCAGCACAATTGTCAGTCTGGCCCAGCCTGGGGCCAAGGGCCCAGCCCGGGCCTATAATCAGTCGCGAAGCACTCAATGCATAGGCGACTTTAATCCATGGACACACAGTCTGGCTACCATTGTTGACTAGTCAACATTAAAAATGAGCAGCAGATTAGCAAAATTGTTGGAGCTCCAAATACACCTGGAGTATGCCAGGCGTCTTTTAGACGAACTGGCTAGGGAGGCCATAGCGGAGAAAGACGGGATGGAAGAGGAGGAGAAGAAAAAGAAAGAAAAGGAGAAGGAAAGGATCCTGCCTCACCTCTTCATGAGACCTCAGTGTGAGGTGAAGCCAGAGATGAGGACATTTCCACAGACAGTAGCAGCACCACAACAAAGACAGCCACAACCAATACAGCGTGCAGAAGAGGCAAGGAGACCAGCTCATCATCATCATCATCCCCGGGTCTGGCACAGAGGACAGAGGGAACAACAAGTATTCACTATTCCACAGACAGAGGAGTGGGATAGTGAAGCCAATTAACCTCCCTCTGCGCTCCCAACCACACGCATAAATTGGGACAGGACTGGAGCAGACGTTGCGTGTGTGGTGCCAGGCCAGAAAGGTGTCACCATTAGCTAGGTGTATTTGGAGTTCGAAAAAAACAGCCCTTCTCAGGGCTAGCCAGATCTCTAGAAAAGAGAGACTATTCAATTTGCCAATTCGTGTGAATGTAGAGTAGTGTGACTATAAACACTCGCTTCTTTACTGATGTGTGTGTGTGTGTGTGTGTGTGTGTGTGTGCGTGTGTGTGTGTTTGCATGCGCGTTCGTTGGTGTGGATAGTAAATAGGTGTGTATGTTTTATGCGTTCTCCTTCGTTGGTGTGGATAGTATATGGGTGCGTGTTTTTCTTCTCTTCCTTCGTTGGTGTGGATAGTAGATAGGTGCGTGTTTTATGCTTGCTCGTTCGTTGGTGAGGATAGTAAACAGGTGTGTGTTTTATGCTTGCTCGTTCGTTGGTGAGGATAGTATATGGGTGTGTGTTTTTCTTCTCTTCCTTCTTTGGTGTGGATAGTAGATAGGTGTGTGTTTTATGCTTGCTCGTTCGTTGGTGTGGATAGTATATAGGTGTGTGTTTTATGCTTGCTCGTTCTTTGGTGTGGATAGTATATAGGTGTGTGTTTTATACTTGCTCGTTCGTTGGTGAGGATAGTAAATTTGTGTGTTTTATGCTTGCTCGTTCGTTAGTGAGGATAGTATATTTGTGTGTTTTATGCTTGCTCGTTCGTTAGTGAGGATAGTATATCCTATGTGAAGTGAGTGTAAGGGATGTTTTCGTTCACGTCCGTGCTTGACGTATATAACGCGGAACGCTAGTCAGTCTGGCTACCCTGGGGCCAAGGGCCCAGCCCGGGGCTATAATCAGCCACGAAGCACTCAGTGCATAGGCGACTTTAATCCATGGACACACACAGTCTGGCTACCCACGTTGACTAGTCAACAACTTCAAAAGAAAAAATGAATTTGTTTAATGAATTAAGGAATAGTTATTTCTGGATGATGGATGCAGCCTACGTGGTGGAAAGGCTTGAAAAAGAATGGAGCTATCCAGTCTCGAAAGACTTTGTGACCAGTCAAGTCAATAGCCTCAAGGTAGCTAGGGATCAGGTGGCCGGAATGATAGAAGAGGAGGTGGAAAAATTAAGAGGATTCATAAAGCCTAAGTATGTAAGAGTGGGGATATTGAAGGAAGCCCTTGATCTTGTCATCAAAGTGAGGAGCTTCTTGCAAGATACATTTAATTGCACAGAGTGGTCTTTTGTCAAGTCGGGCTTAGACCAGTTAAAGAAAGCGCAAGACAATATGAAAAACGTGATGGAAAGAGAAGTGAAAAAGATTAAAGGGACCTGGACAAAAGAAAGAAAGGACAAAGAAAACATAAAGAGAAAAGAAGAGTTTGAGAGACTGAACAGGAACTGGATGAAGGTACAGGAAAAGTTTAGAGCTCTGGGACATCCTGACTGGATTCCAGACGAAAAGAAGAAGAGAAAGAAAGGAATTATTGAAAAAGTGAGAACGTGGTGGAAGAAGTGGAGACAATAGAAGAAGAAGACAAAGGCCCTTTTCAGGGCCACTTCATATACCTCGAAAAGATTTATTCTTTCTTGCCTAAAAAAAATTTAAAACCTTACTCTACTATTCACTGACACGAACGCGACTGATTCGTGTTTGTCTATAGAAATGACACAGGTGGCATGACGTCACCGTACTACATTGCTACATTGTTGCCAATGTCCAGTACCGTGACGTCACCCTACCTGTTCCATTCCTCTTGGCGCTATACAGTCCCAGCGTGTGTTAGTCGCTATACAAAATTCCCATTGGGGCTATATGGTCCCAGGCTGATTTTTTTGGGCCTATAAATCGTGGGGCCATATCGTCCCAGGCTGATTTTCCTTCTTTGGTATGATGAGGGCTATACTTACACTACTATTGTATTCAGAAGTAAACAACATAGCTAGCTGTGATTGGTGCATTTTGTAAGAGTTGTAGTTTCTGACAAGCATGAAGAAATGTTGAGTCTCTTTGCAACATGTGAGATTATGATAATTCATATCTAGATCAAATTTTGTATTTTTTATGATTTTTTTAAACACAGTGTCATACACTCACTTGAAAATGCATCTGTTGTAACCTGATAACTCTTACCCCTGTTTAGTTCCAGCAGAGTTATCTCTCTTAAATGGAGCACCTGGTTCTCGACTCGTCAAATCAACAATCTAACATTGTTCTCCACAACAGCGTGTGACACGCATGCTGAGGAAGGACAGGAATCGTGTATTTCACAAAACGTTAGCATTGAGGTCTATGGAATAAACAATTGGGACCGTGATACCTGAGGACAGGTACTGGAGTAATAATATATATTTTACGTGTTTAGATTGGGACAGAACGTTTTGTAGGGGTAGTCAGCTACTTGCATATAGAAATATGAATCCTTGAGAGAAACCATTAAAAAAGTGGAGTACGTGATGATAGGTTTAGGCCTAGTCCGCAGTGGAAATGTAAATCGGCACATAATGGAACATACAGGAGAAAAAACATTTAAGTGTGAAATAACTGATAAAAGATTTAATAACAGTGGAACACTAAGTGAACACACGAATATACACACTGGAGAAAAACTATTTAAGTGTGAAGTATGTAATACATTGATTAATCGGAGTGAACATCTACGGAGACACACGAGGATACATACTGGGAAAAAACCATTTAAATGTGACGTGTGTAATAAACGTTTTGGTAGGAGTGAATATTTAAACAGCCACACGAGAGTACATACTGGAGAAAAACCATTTAATTGTGAAATGTGTAATAAAATGTTTAGTGCCAGGGGAAATTTGAATCGGCACATGAAGATACATACTGGAGAAAAACCATTCAAATGTGAAGTATGTGATAATAGGTTTACTGACAGTGGAAATCTGAAGAATCACACAAGGACACATACTAGAGAAAAGACATATAAGTGTGAAGTATGTAATAGATGGTTTAGTGATAGTGGACGTCTGAACCTACACACAAGGATACATACTGGAGAAAAACCATTTCAGTGTGAAGTATGTAATAAAAGGTTTAGTGTCAGTGGACATTTAAATCGGCACTTGAAGATACATACCGGAGAAAAACCATTTCATTGTGAAGTATGTAATAAAAGGTTTAGTGTCAGTGGAGATTTAAATCGGCACATGAGGGTACATACTGGAGAAAAACCATTTCAGTGTGAAGTATGTAATGAAATGTTCAGTTACAGTGGATCTTTGAATCGGCACATGAGGATACATACTGGAGAAAAACCATTTACATGTAAAGTGTGTAATAAAGGGTTTAGTTGGGATGACAAACTAGTGATACACATGAGAATACATACTAAAGAAAAACCATTTAAATGTGAAGTATGTGATAAAAGGTTTAGTGTCGGTGCATTTCTGAATGAGCACATGAGGACACATACTGGAGAAAAACCATTTAAATGTGAAATATGTAATAAAATGTTTAGTCATGGTGGAAGTCTGCAGAGGCACATGAGGATACATACTGGAGAAAAACCATTTAAATGTGATGTATGTGGTAAAACATTCAGTGAAGGTGGCTGTCTAAATAGGCATTTGAGGATACACACTGGAGAAAAACCATTTAAATGTAAGATATGTAATAAAATGTTTGTTGACAGTGGGCGCCTGAATCGTCACATAAGGATACATATTGGAGGAAAAAACATTTAAATATGTGGTGTCCTGTGGCATACTGATTGGAATAGAAATAGAGTGACAAAAAGAGGATCATTATGATCAATACATACCTATATATTGATCAATACCACTAGCAAAGGTGACTTCAACTAAAGACTGACCAATAAATGTGTCATCTAAAGGAATAATTTCATGCTCTATTTCATTCTTAAGTGCTTTTCTACCATATTGCTGGTAATTGCACAAGCAGGATACGAATGAGGGATTTTAATCTCAATAGGATCAATGTTTTGTTCCAGACAAGGTTTGTCAGTTACTATTGAATTAAGCATGACCTTATCTCTAGCTAATTCATTGAGTAGTAATAAATGAGTACCTTCTATAAGCCAAGAAGACACCGCTCCAATAGTCACAGGTGTTATGTGCCTCAGGCTTGTACAAAGTAACAAAGGAAAGAGTGAAGCCAACAAGCTTTATAAATTTTAAAGAATAATTTATTTCCATGAAAACAAGGGAAAAACATGAAGAAAAGGACTTCGTGTTTGTGAACCTAATCCAAAAATTAATCCTAGAATTTAAAAATATAAGTCCTATCACTAAAAGTTCTAATTGAATCAAAGTTCGAATCCCAGTGAAGTTCTAAGATGGAAGGCAATGACGTTTTCTATATCCTGCCCTGTGTTGTTGTGTCAAAAGTTCCTTGTTGAATTTTATGAATCAAGAATAATATTCCGGCTTTAGAATTCTGAATAATTTTCAGCAAATATCTTTGTCCAAGAATTATGATGAGCAATAGATGAAGTCTCCAGGGAAAATAAATTATTTTAAATAGAAAAAAATCAATTCAACTGGCAAGACAAAATAATACCTTTGAGCCCGAAGGTATGAATTACAACCGACTAAAAAACACTATGAAACATCACTTTAACTCCAACAACAATGCAGAAGGGACCATGTGATCACTCTCTTTCGAGAACCATAATAACATCACATGTCAATTATGATGTCCACCATGGACGAATTCGATTCTACTGAATGAATCTATAAGATTGAATAAAAATGAAAAAAAATAGTTGTTTACATAAAACTGACATGCAAGCCAAGTATGACCTTGATTACGACCAATGATTTTCACTCTAGGAAAGAAATAAAAAAAAGTTGTTTACTAGTACTGAATCAAGGTCAGGAACTAGGTCAGCTAAAAATACAATGTAGCAATACTGGTTATTTACCAGGTCAAAGCAGAACTGAAATGTCAAATCCAGTGAATAAAGTTATCGTTACAATTGCATGTAATGAAATAAAAATAAAATAGAAATTTAAAACTAACACACAAGTAATTAAATTACATATACGTAGCACAGGTCTGGACACTAAGTCTAATGCCAGTCTGACACCATGGAGAGAAACATTAGCAAAGCTGCACTATACTTCCAGAATAAGAACACTTTCACTAGAAGAAGACTTCTCAGATATATGCAAAATTACTGATAACATAAGACTGAGAAGCTCTGCTGACCCTTACTATCTTAATAGGGAAAGGTTTGAGAGAATTACCAATAAGTGACATAGAACCTTCTGAAATGAAAGGTGAATAAGTCTTGAAATGAGACTTGAGTTTCTTTGACACAATAAAGGTATTCCTTTCAAAACAAGACCTTTACCATGACCTCATTGAAATAAGAGCATTTGCAATAGCTGTTTTTATTCTGCTGCTTTTCTACCTGTATCAGTTAGAAATGGCATGTTCTTTCTTTTTACAATAAGTTGACATGAATAGCTAAGGATTTATGATCAATTTTATCAGATATTTTAGTTGTGCCAATTTGGTATCGCATGTATGAGAGTGAGAAGAGTTCTTACCCTAAAAAAAAAATCCTGCTGAGAGGAAGCCTTACTAACAAATGAAACTCTGTGAAGTTATCGTCAGCTATGCGAGCAGGATCTTCCAAAGTTTCCACTCTTTGTTCATCATGATACATTTTGACATCACTATGGATGCATCTATAACTCTTCTGTTAACCGCTCCGGTGGCCTAGTGGTCAGAGCATCCACCTCGGATGCGGGAGGTCGTGGGTTCGATCCCCGGTCGAGTCATACCAAAGACTTACAAAAATGGTACTAACAGCTGCCTCGCTTGGCGCTCAGCATTAAGAGGTTAGTGTTAGGACTGGTCGGCCTGGTGTCAGGATAATGTGACTGGGTGGGACATCATGCTACATGTCTGCGGCATGATGCCCCAGTGCTAGACATCACTATAAACTGCCACACTGCAGACATCGTAGCGATATGACTGAAAAATTGTTAAAGCTACGTTAAAAATCATAATCACATCACATCACTCTTCTGTTAATATGAGCTGCTTGAGGTTATCATACCCTTTATCAGCCTTTTTGGCTGTACACCAACTGTCAAACAGTTTTTTGTCTATTGCAAATTTGACATTTGTTGTTCAGTTTCTTTTATACAATTCCTTTACCATTATTGATATATCTCGGGTACCAATTAATAACTCCTCAAGATACATTCCTTAACCACATTATAATCAGCACCATCTTGCCAGTGTTGTTGTTGTTGTAGGGTTTAACGCCATTTTTCAGCACAAGATAGGCTATACATGGTGGAGAGTATAACTGGTTGAGGAAGAACCACCGACCCACGAGAAGTTACTGGCAGGCTTTCTCATGTACCCACATTAGCTGAACCTGAGACTCAAACCCACGCAGACGGAGGTGAGTTTTGCAGGTAAGTTCACTTTGTAATAATAAAGTCCTGTGCTATGCTGGCTGTTTCAAGCCTTTTGTATATTGCAGAGTGACTTTCAGTGGAATATTAAACACACTTTCAAAAATATGGAAGATGTTATCCTGAATGGGGTTGTGTTACAGAGTGTGTGGATTTCCGTATGCTAGGTGGAGTTTTTTGCACATTAGTTAATATCTATTCATTCAGATATATTCAGTTCAGACAATTTACCATTATAAAATAATTATGGTCAGCAATGGGATATTTCCTTATTGTGTTTTGAAACATACTTCAAACATGATCACTTTGGTATCTGCCACCATGCTTAATGGTGATGACTCCGCATGATTTAATGTCGAACTAATTTCATTCAGTGAATGTTTTGGAACTTCATATTTTATGTTTGAATTAGCTTATGTCTACCATACTTTAGCTTATTACATTATATGTGTTCAGGAGGAATTTTAAGTAATTTCTCTCATCTTTGAAGTAATACATGGACATATAAATGGTCACAATGACCATTTATTCATTTATTGCATAATATAACAAGGCTAATAGTATATTCCAATCTTAAATTGAAGAGAAAAGTAAGGATAACAATTTCTTTTGATTTGTAAGCCATCAGTGTTGTGAAATGTACAGGGTTCTTATCATCATATGTTAATATTTACTGCTCGTTTCCAAGTTTAAGTGGAAACTTCATTAGCAATATTAGAGCATAACAATGTTTTTATTTTGTTGTCATCATCATTGTAATTGATTAATACAGCCCATTTAGCTGTATCAGTAGTTTGTTTTTCAAAGAACTTTTATTGAAATGTATTAATTTGTAATCCAGTCTGCATAATTATTTGTCAAGATTACATAATTCTTTACTAGTTATATGACCAATGTAATGTATATTATTTGATTTATAATGGAAAATATTTAGGAATGTGCTACTCGCAGCGATAAACACATTTTACGTGCAAAGAAAAATATTTGTATAATACAGTAATTGAGAAATTGTTTAGTGTAAAAATGACCATTATAATTTATGAGTATATAACGGACCATTATAATTTATGAGGATATAACCAGCATTAAATAATCTTGTATTGGGTATCTGCAGCATACTCCCCATAATCTGTTTTCGGATATTTTATAAAATCATCTCTTGTTAAACAAAAACAGCAAATATCTGTATCTAGCATAAGCAATTCTTTAATAAAACATATTTCATATTGTTTTGGATTTTGGTTTTTGACTCATATACCTATATATAATATCACATACTTTTCTATCTCTTGTTTAAAATTGTTGTTTAAGATTATTTCATATTAATTTGGCATTATATATTACTATACAACTTAATAATAATAATAATAATAATAATAATAATAATAATAATATAAATATTTGTGTGAATTGTTATGATGAAATCAAAACCAATAAACAAACAACATCAAAAAATAATTCTTAAAAAAAATGATTGTTAGTCCATTATATATTAAACAAAAAATATAAAAAGAAGAATTAGAAAAACAAATATTTCAAACCGTTGTTGCCAAACCTACATCAAAAGTTATTAGAAATTAGGAAAATTACAGCAAGAGATAGGTCAAAAACAAGATCAGTTAGTTAAAAAATTAGAAGAAAATTATGGATTATGATAGATGGCAAGAAATATTGCCAAGGAAAAACAGAAGTAAAGCTACTCCAAATGGATTATAATGGATTGTGAGAAATATTGCGTAGAAAGGAAAACTACTCCAATTTTATGATGATGGATTGGGAGAAACAATGCCAAGAAAAGACAGAAATAAGGCTACTGCAAATGGATTATGATGGATTGTGAGAAATTTTCCAAGAAAAACAAATGTAAAGCTACTCCAGTTGAATTACAATGGATTGAGAGAAATATTACAAACAAAGAAAAGGACACCTTCGATTTATTCTGCTAGGTCTACGGTGTGCAAATGTCCTTCATACATCATCAGAGGTAGGTGTAAGCATTATTGCAGTGAAATATGTCTCTACCATCAGAAACGTTGTCCTCAGTGACCATCTGTTTTTGCAGATGGTTCTGTGCATCATTCTTAAGCACACTGTTTCGATTCCAGCAACGTTCTCGAAATCACACTTGTTACAAGTTGAATCCAAAGAAAATTTATATTATTGGCTAAATATTGCTCACTTACTAAATAAATTAATAAGAAATAACAAATCAAAATTTAAATATATTAAATTTCTAAATATATTGCAAGTTCAAATAATTAAAATAATTACGACATAAAATAAAAACATCCGACTAAATAAAGAATTAATTATTTATTCTGATACTTTATACACTTTCGGTGCACATGGCATAGCATTTGAGTCTTGACCCAAATGCATGGCCTTTACCCTCATGCTTTGGCAAGGAAGCAACTTGGAAGAAATTTGCAACCCATGGATTATTGATTCACAAAAGTAGATAAAAAGTATACACTTTTTTTAGGCTGTATTGGACTAGTAGGCAGCCAGCAATGCTTAATCAATCAATACACCTGTGCATACCATTACTTGACGTTTATTGTCAGTAAATCCTCAAAAAACATAGATTCACTCACAAAGTATTTAGAGGTAGTTGATCGAGGTCTCTAGAAATGGTATTAAGCTAGGATACAAAGTCTGTAGCAGAGAAACTTGGATCACTATATTGTCTGAGTGCATCATATCGATTTATCAAAGAGGCACAACAGATGCTATCAGCATTTTCAGAGACATAAGTGGAGCACATTGACAAATTGAGATAAATTGATTAACTTCAGAGTGACTTTAGAAATGGAACGGAATAAATTAGGTTAAGCGTATGAGGAAAAGAAAAATAAAAGTTTGTACAATATGGTTCAAGAAAGAGTAGAGGCACTGACTAAATCGCCAGCTGCGTCTGAAACTAATGACACGTTTGAGGATTTTAGCAAATGATGAAGATACGCAAGAGCAGATCAATTAAATGGATGCTTTTTGGGTATTAGATCTGAATGAAATCTGAGCATGCTGATTGTCTATTCTTAGCAACAATCCCAGTGCAACTCCCCTCATCATGGATGGTTACAGAAGCAGTTCTTTAATTCTCGTAAGTTTCTGTTGGATGGCGCAGGTGGCATAATGAGTGCCATAGAAGTAGCATCCATTTTTCAAGTTCATTACACTTTGTGCAATACATGCATTAAGTTCCCAACATTAAGACAAGTATATGTCATCATCAGAATATTTTGTTTTTTGTCCTACTGCGATATCAGAGTAACTCTCTTTTCATAACCTGGAATGGACAAGGCATCAGTTTATTGATTGTTTCCCACATTCATCTGATTTAAAGTGGAAATTAAATTCATTTTAATACAGAGCAAAGAACAACAAATAGACTTACATAATATCTTGAAGGTCATTGTTTTTATTTACTTATTTGAAGATTGCAGACTTTAAGACCTGCAATATCATAGCACTCATGTATAGTAGAGAACAGAAAATCAAAACACCAGGAAAGAAAAAATTCTAATTTTGAATCATTTTAAATCAAAACCTGAATTGTCTGATTCTCATAAATTCTGCAACATAATTACACAAGTTTTAAGATCATGTTTGGTCTGCTTAAACGATAAATATACTTTATACAACTACATCACCAAATGTGTGTTACCGTAGTAGTTGTAAAGACTTTGCGGGGTCCAGCCCATATCCCATATGTACCAAAATCCATCCATATCCGCTAAAACATAAATATTACAACCTTGATTGTAATCATATTGATATTTTACAATCAGCTGGTCATTAACATCAGAAGTCTGTTCAACTGGTGCAGTAAGTTGAATGATATCACGTTGTCAGTGCTCTTCCATATTTGGTGACAATAACAATAATTGCTGTTAGAGTTTTATAAAAAACAAATGCGTATAAATGTACATTTCCCTGTGTATTATGTAATAATTTATGTAAATCTTGTGATAGTGACATGGTTAGTTCATTCTGTTGTTTAATTTCTTTCTGCCAAATTAATAGGTCGTCCATAAAGTATGTATGCATGGAGTGGAGGTGAAGGGTTTTGAAAAAAAATCGAAAAATCATTGGCCTGTGTATGAGGCAGTGTGACTGTTAATAATTATGTTCTGCAGCGGCAGGGGTCAATATCCCTTGATAATTGTGCTGTTTATTAATATTAGTCAAGTAAGAAACATAACCAGCAGATGAGTTAGATGCAAATTGGCTGGTATGCCATGTCAGGCAGAGCCAATATCTACTTAAAATTATGAAATGTGATACATTGTAGTGTTGTTGCCCATGGCGCACTTTGTGGAAGACATATTTTCCTCTTCATTGTCTGACAGGACCAGTTGTGATATCTCATGATTCCGACAGATTATGCAATCCAGATCCTGACACCTCGTGCAGATTTGTGAAACCATACCTTGCCAGATTGGGACAGTGTATAGCATTTAGATGAACCAAGATGCACATGGATTACCCTTTTGACACCTATTGTCCTTTACTTTTATAAGTGAGATTCAGAAGTTCCTATGTCCTGCGTCAGGAATTTTTTTACCCATCCTAGGCCAAAATGAAATGTCGCATGATCACACACAACTTACAAAAATTGTCAATAAGAAAAGAATTGTTGAAGTTAATGATTTGGATGATATCGATGCTAATGATAAAAATTTAACTCCAGCCATTCCTGATGATGACAAGGCTGATACTATTCCAATTATCCACAGTTTGATTGGTTAAAATCGGACTTTTAGTCACTGACTGATATTTGACTATTACAGTTTTGTACCATGTTAAAGGCTACTAAATATTGTCTGCGGGCATTTGTTTCTACTATTATTGGAGTTAAATATTAACATTTGCCTTAGAAAAGCATTCGTTACGATTTTATGTAAAATTCAAGCTATATATGAATGTTATAGTTGATGTTAACACTTTCCTATTTTCATTTTCAAAGGATTGTTACATAGTATTAATTTAAACCTCTGCTTATTTTTAATGGCTGCATTAATAACTTCATCTTTCAAAATTGAATTTTCCCAGCTATTCTTGGAAAGGGGGTGGTGACTCACCAATTTACGTACACAAGGGGGGTACAAAAATGGATGCTGTGCAATGGGTAGGGGGAAAGAGGGTAGAAAATCACCAATTTTTTGTATATGTACTTTTTGGAAAACCACTAACATCATTATCAGAATATTTGAATCGCCAAAGTAACTGTTCTTGGGTAAAGTTATTGGATCTATGAAACGGTATTGTTAACATGTTTTACCAGTTGACCATAATGGCATTATAGTTCATTTGTGCATGAAAGATCATTCTACATTATAACTATCTTCTCTCCTTATTGTTAACATTGTTTGCAGATTAGAGTAGATTTCAGCTGATTTTGGTAATTATATGGACCTTTACAAATGGGCCTTGTCACCTGATAGTCAAAAAGATGTTCACATGACATCATTCCTCTGATAAAGGTTTGTAGATGAGTCAGAGACTAAGGACAAGCTGAGAAACATGATGCAGCAAAGGTATATTTTCTATTTAATGTATGTGCTTGTCCAAGATCATTGGTACCTCTGCTACTGACTGACTTTAGAGTGATAAAATTATGATAAAAGTATATCTTAGTGCAGCCAGATGTAGATATGTAAATACAGTAATAATTAAAATACCTTCATCATGCACAATCAACTATCAAAATATTTGCTTCTGTTGATAAGAGCACAATACTTCAAAAATTTGGGCTATTTTTATACTGCCATTTTGTTACATCATCATTGGGGGATCCGTAGTGGTCTAAAGAGCTCACCGTTACGGATCACTGCAATCTCACCTCTGTCTGCATGGGTTTGAGTCTCGCATTCGGCTAATGTGGTTATGTGAGAAAGCTTGCCAGTAGCTTTTCATGGGTCGGTGGTTCTTGCCGGGGTTTTTCTGGATTCTTCCTCCACCATATATACTGGCCGCCATGTATAGCCTATCTTCTGCTGAAAAATGGCGTTAAACCCTACAACAACAACAATAACAACTACATCATCATCATCACTTTCAAGCAGCTGTGTGTCATTTTAGCAAAGTTAGGAACAACAACATACATCATTATGAATATACTGAAGACAAAATAACCTATTATCAAAGGCCAGAAAAATGTACCTTTAAAATTTTGCAAACTGTAGGACCCGGAAATATTGGTGACGCATATAACTTGTCGACCAAACCAGTTACTATTTATTGCCCTATATAAATGCAACAAAGACACCAGGAAGAAAATAATAGCCCACAGATAATAAAACATGCTAACACCTTTTTACTACACAGATGCATCCGTAATAAAGAGTCATATTTTAAAACTATGAGTCATAATGTCAACTTACTAAATTTCGAGGAATCCATCGGTTTACATGGGATCCTTTCATTGTTGTGCTCAAATACAAATCATATTTTGAAGAAATGACACTACCTTACATCATTACAATGTGCAGATATTGCCATTTGACCACAAGCACTTGCACATTGTTATTGTCAGCAGAATTCCAAAAGTTGTTATATGTGGAACCAAAAGTGTTAAACGATCAGAGTAGCACCAATTTTTTTAAGGTAACAGAATTTTCATCTGAATCAAAGTTAATTTTAATGTTAGAATTGGTGTTTTTGAAGAAGGAATGTTCTTTCACTGTTGATTTATGTACGCATGGTTGAATCTCTAAAAATGTCTGAAACGTGGCTGCCGCATTTCTTGACCAACATACCATATTACCATTTTTGCATTATGAGAGCTGCATTTAACTGATGATTTAGTAATGGCCTTTGTATTTATACTTAATGCAGCAAAATTTATCCAAGTGCAGCAAGTACTCTGCTGCTCTGATTATATCTTAGGGATTATTGTTTTGGTTACACTAATAACTTATAACACGAACATTCATTATCTTTGTTATCTCGTGTTATATGAGGAACTGTTTGACCTAAATACACATTTTCTCTCCACCCATGTATTTATTTTGCTTCTGTTTACATTTTTTACGAAGTTATGGAATTTCCAACATCACATGTAATGTTTTATTTTAATTTATTTGAATATTTATAGATTATTTGCCATATTAGTTGGGATTTGGTGTCCAAGTTATATGCATAACAAATGTACTTTTTAATCAACGTTTGGTTAATTAACATATATTTTTTTTCACATGTGTATACCTAACCATTGGATACTAGCAAACAGCACAGATAAGATTAATAATAAAATGTTTTCAGAATTCTTTAGTAGGAAAAAGTTAACCTTGTGGATGTTCTGCAGATAATGGTGTCCAATTATATATATTCGTTATATGTTCAGTTACTCCTTTATGTCAAGTTTAACAGAAAGGTTCAATTAAAAAATGCTGTGAAATGAAATTCTGTATTATTATGCTTATTTGTGGCTATATCCACCTGACATCTGTGCAAAAAGGGGACACCAAGTTATATGTGCAGTTGTTTTTCAATGTGTTGTTTTTCTTGTCATGTTTAAGTCAAAATATGAATCTCTGAGGTCAGTGTCATAAATATAAATATTCATAAATATATGCTCAAAGGTATGCAACCAGTGCATAATAAATGTTGTTTACATCTAATTAATTTTTGGCATTTATGTAACACTTTTTGGACCCATGATCTTGGACAAGCACATATCAATGATGACTCTAGCAGGTATCAGCATCCATACTATAATTTTATGGGCCTGACATTGACTATCTCATTTACTGCCTGAGACCCCCCCAAAAACCCCATCTAAAGTTGTATGCCATATCTCATATCATATATGCTATACATGAATGTGTATAAGGGGCAGTATTGTTCATTTTGTAACAGAGTGAGAACAATATAATTTGTCATAAAGAGTGTTACAGTTTCCTTTCCATAAGCTATGGATGGGCATTTTTTAATTATATATTATTTTTTAACATTAACATGAAAAACTTTACAATATTTTATGATTACTCCAATTTACAATACACTAAATCAGTTAACCTTCTGCAAGCAACAATTATTAATTTTTCCTACACACACAAAAGGCATCAAGTGCCGTATTTCTGGATTAAATGCATTAATTTCATTATGTCGTCGATATGTCACTTTGAATTGTTCATATGCAAGTGTAAGTTATTGCACACATATTGTATTATTTAGTGCAGTATTAATTTTAGTCTTTATACTTTTTTTGTTATTCATAATGATGATTGAGTATCGTTTCATTTTCAGCTTTACATGCTGGGTATACAGATGAGTTTGAATGTTTATAATCTGCTGTTGCTATTAATAACTGCTGTTCTAGTATATTGATAGCCTCTTTAGAGCAAACTTTAACTTTTTACCTAAAGATGGGAGTGAAAGCAAGTTTGCATTGTACGTAATAAGTGCAGAGAGAGAGAGAGAGAGAGAGAGAGAGAGAGAGACTAGCCAAACAGAGAAACAACTTAGCATGATATACACAGTACACTACACTATGAAAAAATTAATACTGTAGAATTTTAAAGTATCTCGAAAGTTTACAGTCAGCAAAAAACTTAAAATTTCCAGTCACAAAAATATGTCATTAATTATGTATTAATTCTGCCAGAGGCAGGGAACTCTCTGGTCCTATGTACAAAAAAGTCAGAAATAGACAATATAGTAATAAGTCCCAGATGAAATCAAAGCACAAGGTGCTGTGATAAAACGTCATGTAACAACACAGTTTTGATTCAGAAAGATGGCTTGTCACTGACTGTGCCCAGCTGCCAACATTCAGACAACTACCAAAGCAACACTGTTACAAATTGTAACTAAAATTCCTTCTAGTCTAGAAACAAACAATATGATTATGCTGTTGAGCCAGCAAGAGGGTGGTATGTGTTAAGAAAGTTAGGGACTAAATTCTGAGTACTGACTTAATGTGAACTCAGATTTAAATAGTATTGACCTAGTTTTTCTGATAGTTACAAATAGACTTGGTATCTCTTATGCAATTAATTGTGACCTCTGCTTTCTATCAGTGAAATAAATTATGTAAGATGGGTATGTTTTGATTCCTTTTTGTTTCAACCAATGGATTACAAGGTGTTCACACATCTAATGCAAAATATTTCTTTTTTTTTTTTGTTCAGTGGTCATATAAAGGCAGTGGGCAATTCCAGAAGGATTACATCATCAAAGGCAAAGAGAAATGCTGTTTTACCAGACTACAGTCGATTTTTTGGGTAAGTTAATCAAGGCCATGTGTTGCATCTTCTCCCACCCAGAAACCTTGAAGGTCATTGTCATAGCTGCAGTTCAGAGTGGCTTAATGCAGTCTTGTCCAGGCTGTAACTTTGTACATTTTGAAAACCATTTGCTTTAATTACCCATATATGAACATGTTCAAGATCACACATTTCAGTTGTCTGAATTGACATCATGAGGCATTGCTAGTCCAAATTGAACTGTTACAGCCATACCCATGATCTCAGTAGCTACCTCACGAGTGGCTGGGGAAGATATCTTTTTTCTTTTACAAAGACCAATTTCTAGTTTTTAGGACTTAAATATGGGAAATAGAATTTAAATATATTTTTTCTAAGTCATATCCAAATGAAAATGGGGGGGGTGGGGGGTGGAGCAATGCAACATCTTTCTTGGAATTGTCCACAGGGAAATAACACAAAGCATACATGTACATATACATCCAATGATTTTTCTTTATCAACTTCAACTATTCAAGTAAAAAGACAAAAACAGAGATTAAAATCTATAAAGTGGGTATGACCTTTATTACATTAAAATATTTTTTGTAGGGAAGTATAAACAGAATGTAAATTATTGCATGTATTTCTTTCAGTCAGTTTGGAATAAGTCAAATATTCAGCTGGGATTTAGATTCATTTGAATAAAAGCAGTTCCAAGGATAAAATGTGCTATTGACTTGTTCAGTGGTAGCTGCTTTTGTAAATAAATATACAGAGAACATTATTGTTTTGGAAGACAAACAACATACAACAAAGTCACAGACTGGCAGTTTGGCATTAAGTTTAAATTAATGTCCTGGGTTGACTTTGATGGTGTTAATGAAATTTCAGATATTTAAAGATGACAATGTTCTGTCATCAGAGAAAGTGTACACAAATTAACTTTACTCCTTTGACACTTTAGGGGTTAAAAATTTATAATTTACATGGATTGATTCCATGGCCAGGCTGCTACATCTAGTTTCCAAAGCTCTACAGCAGATGATTAAAACAGATTTTTTTGTTCTCCCCAACCATAATTATGCAAACCCAGGAGGTCTTTGCAGGTAGTAGTATTGGTCTACATGCTGTTTTCAATGTTGCAAAAGTTTCTGTCACAATCAGCAATTGCAATGTAAGGTACAATATCAACAAAGAAACATCAGCTATTTCATTAAACAAATTTTCTTGTTAAATTTCATCCTCACTTATACCTCTTTGATATGATGCTGCTAAATGGGAGAAAAATTAATAAATAGTTTATCAAAACAGTGTCATAAAATTGGGTTCTAGGTTGAAAACCACAGGTCTTTATGATTGTACATCTTTTTAGTATCCTTAGTAAATTAAAGAGAAATTCTGTACTAAGTCGGTGTTTTCATATTGTTAATTCCTGACTGAAAGTGTTTATCTTTCAGATCCAGTGCTGAATGTCATTCTTATGATTGAGAGGAACAAGGTTTTGCTCCACTGAAATCCATGTACCTGCTACAGATTGCAGATTTACACAGAGAATGTGGCCTCTACTAAGTTTGTCAGAGCACAAGCAGAATTCTCCAGTTCTAAACAGCACTAATTTTCAAGAATCGCCAATTATTAGTACTACAGACCTGCCAAACCTGACGAGTCCGTCTCAGTAAGGCAGTTGATTTTTTCCATAAGACTGACCAGTTTTCAGTAAGGTGTAACAAAATATCACAAACTGCTATTGTAAAGCCGGGAAACGTAATTAAAAGTTCGGTATTTGAACATGCAGCGATGATAAACGTTACGTTCAGCTGAAAAGTTTGTAAAGTATGCTTAGACTTTATTTACCGCTAGTGCGGTTGCACAAAATTTAGTTCCTAACCCTGCAGATCAGTGGCTTGTTGCTATCTCTCAACCTGACGTAATTCTTGGGAATTCTTTTTCCATTTCACACGACGACGGCAATCATATCTCCCGCCATGAGACAAAATCAAATTGGCACGTGATGTCCAATAAACGTAATTGTGTCCCTTTATTCAGAAGAATCTGAATATTCCTTTATATTCTTATAATCAACAGTTTGATCATGCAGATGCTTTGCATGCACAAATAGGTGCAGTTTAAAGCATCTGAGGTGCTGCTTTAAAGTTAGTCTGGTTCCCTGACTAATTTCACTAATTCTAATATGAAACCCGGATCCAAATCAAACACGGATTAACCACTTATCCGGATTTTCCGGCAACGATCATTTTCCGTAGTTTTTGCTTGTATGCCATAAGACTGTATTTTAAGGGTAATTTTCGTAAGACTTATGGCAAAATCGTAAGGGTTGGCAGGTCTGGTACTAAACATATGTTATTTGTATTGCTAATTCATTGTACAGTAAAACTTGGAAGAATCTTGTGGGGAGAGAGAGAGAGCTCCACTGTTTAAATAATTAGATTATCATATGTGCATGCTTTATATGTTGTATTTGTGTCAGTAATTGGCTTAAAGCACTAAATCTGTATACCATATTTGCCAGCCTATAAGATGATACTTTTTTACCAGAAAGTCTTAGCTTTGTCTTATACTCCGAATCAACATACATATGGATTTTGTCATCTGAATCGCTTTATCATATGTCAAATAATTTTTCATATGGGAAAAAAATTATCAGAAAGTACAAAAAATAATACGTAATATATTTCATTTTGGGGAAGAGATCGTGTATGAAAAAATATAGGAGGATATTAAAAAGTTTCATGACGGTCAGTATTAAATATTAACATACATCAGATGTAATTGTGCTTAAACAGCATGCATTAGAAGTATACATTGTTTTTAATATATGTTGTTTAAATTTGATGTACTGTTTTACAAACTATAAATCAAAGAAAAAGCTTCCATCCGAATAAACAGAACATTTTATAACGACAAAATCATTTTTCAAAACAGAATGATCAATGCAATGTGATGCTGCCACATTGTTTGATACGGTACACAGTACAGGAGGCCTACAGTAGAGTACATGTTTACCCTAAAATGTCACTTTCAGAACTAAACGTTACATTGTTGCGATCTTCATGTGAAATAGGATTACTGGATGCAAAACTTCCCACATTTACTGCAATGCATTTGTGACCGGATATTTGCAGTATTTGATTTGGAACAATAGACTGTACAGAAGACGTCAACAAATTTCTTTTCATGTTGGATTTACATCCCATATATACTACGTAAAGATGTTGTGGTTGGATAAAGTTCTGTCAGTTGGGAGACCCATTTATGTCCAGATTCTTCTGTGAACAGAGGTGAGTTTAGTTATTTCTTTAAGTTAACATTTAAACCACGCGTGTATATACGGTGGATTCTATATCTATGTTATAGATATACTGCCCCCCCCCCAGTCACCCGCTATCAAATAAGCGATACCCTTAGTTTTACTTCTTATTGTTGTTCTTGTCTTGTAGTTTTACGCCATTTTTCTTATGATGATATTGTTAAACATGACATAACAAACCACTGTGGGGGTAACATATCCATATTCAGACAGCCGAGATAATTTTTCCTCAATTTCCTTTCGCGAGTCGAGTTAAAAAATGGCCGCCAAAAAATGTTCATTCAAAACAAAACATTCCAGAAGGCGGGGTTAAAAACGTTTTCCCACGATCCCACCAATCAGTAAAGAGGATCGTGCACAATAATTTCATGGGCTTATTTGGACCGATCAGAATCACATAAAGTGATATGTTCACACGTATAATATCAAAAATATGAAACTGCACACACTGTAGGCAAAGTGTACCGACTATGTGACAAAACATAATACTAAATTTCTAGTAGCACAAGCCTCAATGTTGAAAGGAGCGTTGTTATTTTGTTTTTCAAACCACAATGTCCAATGAAAACCATCGTTTCTACCAAAGTCATTTGCATATTTGCATAAATGAATATTTAATGGCTGGTAGGAATTTTCCCATAGCCCGAGTGGTAAAGTGTGTAATAACAGGTTTAGTTTGAATGGAAATCTGATTCGGCACATGAAGGTACGTACTGGAGAAAAACTACTTAAGTGTGAAGTATGGAATAAAAAATTTAGTGTAAGTGGAGATTTGAATCGGCACATGAGAATACATGCTGGAGAAAAACCATATAAATGTGAACTGTGTAATAAAAGATCTAGTGGGAGTCGAGATTTGAATCGGCACACGAGGATACATACTGGGGAAAAGCCATTTAAATGTGAAGTCTATAATAAAATGTTTAGAGACCGTGGATATTTGAATCAACACATGAGGATACATATTGGAGCAAAACCATATAAATGTGAATTATGTAATGAAATGTTCAGTCAGGACGAAAATATACTGATACATATGAGGCTGCATACTGGAGAACAAAACGTTTAAATGTGAAGTGTAGAATGATATATATAGTAATAGTGGTAGTTGGAAGAAACACAAGAGGATACATTATTACCATAGTTTTACACATGAGGTACAAAATTTCACTTGGGGTACAAAAATAACACCTGAGGCACCCGCAGCATGGGTCAAAGGGGGGGGGGTCAAGTGACCCCCTGGAAATCATACTGCAAATATATATATATATATATATATATATATATATATATATATATATATATATTCCGACAAGTTTAATCATGCAAATGAAGCTGAAAATATGTCACAAGATTCTGTTCAAAATGCTTAATAAATATTAGCTTTAGTTTCAGACTGCTTCTTATACTAATTCTCCCGGCCGTGACTGACTGACACCCCCCGCACAAAGTCCTGACCCCCCCCCTGCAAAAAATCCTTCGGGCGCCCATAACTTGAGGGAATTTAACAATACACATAGATTTAACATGAGTACTGTATGACACCACTGACAGTGTCAAGAGGTTTTTAATATTAAATATGAACATGTGATTTATTCCTTTTATATTAAAATGTTTGTTTTGTTGTTTATTGGGCTTTAATGCCATTTTTATTGCATGTTAGGCTATAATTGATGGTAAGTATAACGTTTGGATAAAAAACACTGGGGAAACCCTAGTAAGAAACTTCAACCCATGGGAAGCTACTGGCAAGTGTTTTCACAGTCATTCATTAGCCAAACCACCTTGGTAACTAAGGAAACATTTGAGCAAACTTTCCTATAATATCCAGCTTCACCTATAATGACATTAGTGCATTTTACTCTTAGGCATTGGGAATTCAAAGAAAGCCTTGACCTTTACTTCTACATTTTTAATTTGACCTTGGCCCACATTATGCAGGGGTCACATTACCAGGTGAATTGGGTGACTAAGTCACCTAAAAAGTGGAATCTTCGCTTTGGAAAGCGAAAACGACTTGGCCTTGTGATTGTTTTAGAGGTAAATTCAGTGATTGTACTTTTTGAGATGCTCCCTCGCCTTAGCAAGGTTAGTTCCAGTATTCTGTTGTAGCTCAAGGCAATATGTAGGCTTCAGGCTGGTGTTGATATCAACTGTGCCGACAAACAACCTCTTACAAATGTTATGAGTCTATGCTCTTAAAATAAGTAACAGAAAAGAGTGAAGACAACAAGCGTCATAAAATTTAAAAAATAATTTATTTCCCTAGAATACAAAGTAAAAAATGAGAAAAAGAATTTACAGTATTGCAAGTTAAATCCAAAAAATAATCCAAGAATTATAAATACAAGTCCTATCAGGGAAAAGTTCTAAGTGATCCGAGTTCAAATCCTGATGAAATTCAAGATGGAAGGCGACGACTTCTGTTGTGGTCAGTGCCGTACTGATGTGTCAACAGTCTCTTGTTGAATCTTAGAAAATATTATTCCAGTTTTGAATTCCATATAAATTCCAGTAAATGCCTTTGTCCAAGAATTATATCAGAGCACTTTTATATTTCCAGAGAAAATAATCACTTGAATTCAATAATTTGAAGAAAATAAAATTTAGCCCAAACTGGTCACAACATAACACAGCTTACATTGCCAGATGTTAAACCACGACTGACAAAACTCTATCTCCAAAACATTAGTTATACGACTAACTAAGACGCAAAAACAAATTCCCGGATGAGGGTCAAAACTTCATTGTTCTGGAAAAAATAGAAGTTTGTTACTAATAGGCACGTGACTAAACATCACCTAGTCCAGGTATGACCTTGACTGAACTTAATTCTTACTCTGAGAAAGAATTTTAAAATTTTTTTAACAAGTTGTTTACCAATACTGCCATTGATTTGGAACAAGGTCAGCAAGTAAATACAATGTATCATTTACCACTGAGAATGCTGAAGCTATTTTCAGTTATTTACATATATGAAATAAAAAAAAAATTGAAAAAGTCAATCAGTGCAAACAGAACTGAACTCAATTATGGACAAAGTCAAGTCCAGTAAACAATGTTACATTACAATAGCATGAAATGGAATAAAAAAATTAAAACTATCAGACAAACATTTAATTTAAATATATATAACACAAATATTTGACAAAAGTATGCAATAAAATGGAAAATATCAGATTAAATAAATAACTTTTTTTCACTAGCAAATATGAAATGATTAGATAGCTAGAGTACACAGCATATATATAGTTCATCGCACGTTATTGATAAAACGTCAGACTCCAGTAGATGAATGTGCACAGAAAGATGCGTCATTGAGAGAAACCATTTAATGTGAAGTATGTGATGATAGATATAGACCTAGTCTACAGTGGAAATCTGAATAATGGAACATACTGGAGAAAAACCTGTAAAATGTGAAGTATTTGATCAACGATTTTATAATAGTGGAACTCTAAATGAACACGTGAGGACAGATAATGGACAAATAACATTTCATTTCGTGTGGTAAAATGTTTAGTCAGGGTGGACGTGTACGCAGGCACATGAGCATACATACTGGAGAGAAACCATTTAAATGTAAAGTATGTAATAAAAGGTTTAGTGTCAGTGGACATCTCAATAGCCACATGAGGATGCATGCTGGAGAAAAACCACTTAAATGTAAAGTATGTAATGAAAGGTTTAGTGGATGGAACTTTGAATCGGCACATGAGAATACATTCTGAAGACAAACCATTTACCGTATTTCATGTACTTTTTCGTACCCTTTAATTTTTCGTACACTAGCCAGTTATCAGACTAATAATTATTTAAATGTATCGTATTTTTTCGTACATATTACTTTGTATTTTTTTTTTAAGTCCTTTAAATTATAGGATATAACATTTCTACTAAGAAGATTTACGTTTGCAAAAAAGATCGAAGATATCCTATAGCCATTTTGCTTTTGCAAAACTTAATAATGAATTGTTGCTGAGAAAATACAATGATTGATGCATAAGCTCTCATATTGTCATTACAATATCTGCAACATGTTACTCAGCGATATACCTGAATACCTAAAGTGATCAGAGATAACTGCATTCTTCTGGTTGTCTTTAATGGTGTTGATACACATACTCTCCAAAACATCCGCCAGACTTGGTGTTCATGGGACACGGATATGATTCAATTCAGAAACTTCTTCTCAAAAGCTCAAGCGATTCCTCATGGATTTATAACGATAAATTTACATGATTCTTGGTCACGATATCGCATAAGACTTGATAAAATTTTTGGTTGAAAGACAGTAGCAGGAAGGGGACGACCAACAGTGAGTGTCCCGGGTCGGTAAACGAAGGCGCATACTAATTTGAAAACACGAGGGTCAAAAGATAAAATAACAAAAATGAGCTCACCCGGTTAGAGGTTTCGGTTTATAACGTTTGACGGTTTGTCTGTTCACCCTTCCAGCTGCTTATTAAATGACATTACTTTTATTCTAGTGTAAAATTTATTTTAGACATTTCTCAGATGCATCCCTTTGTAGCAGGAGGTGCCATACATTTTATTACCATGAACATATACTACTCATTGCTGTCAAATAATGAAACGAAGATAGCTGAAAAAAAACCAAGTGTCTATTTAAATCTCTAGGTATGTCTACATGCTTTCGTTATTAGCTGTATTGATCACACACACACACACACACACACACACACACACACATATATTGCACTCCGTATGTTAATTTATAGTACCGATGTTCGGCTCCAACTTGGGATAAAGCAACAATTAGGAATCCCAAGTTGTTGCGCTCTTCCACGAGAAATTGCGCGACCGTGCGAACCAATATAAATAGACCGAGCGGCTGGCTTAGCATCAGTTTCATTAGACTGTTAACAATGGAGGATGTTGATAGGGATATTTCTGATTATTTTTGCAAGGACAAAAACGCGAATAATAAGACAACCAAAAAAATCCTTGACACGGGCTTTTGTTAATCATGTATTTCATCTGCTGGATGGGAGACTTCGAGATGTGGCAGGTTTCTGCAACAATTCGCCGGCAAAGTTAGCGAAATTAAAGGATAAAGTAAGTAGTTTTCATCTCACTTTTATCACAGTTCAAGTAAAATTTAAGACAGGTTGTGACATGACATGGGAGGAAGTAAGACCTCTCTTCAACCACTGAATCAGGAGTGTTTTTATATCATTTGATTTACTGTCATACTTAAGATTTATCATGAGACTTAAATCTGTAGAGAAGTGAATGCCTAACTATCATCTAACCAGCATAAATTATACTCTATGCACAAACGGCTGTTGCTGTTGTTAATGCTTACTATCCATATTATTCTTGTTTTGTCTATGTTTACATTAAGGCTAGAGGTCTTTGCATAGACTTTTTAATGTTTTAATGTGTGTATTGTATATTTAAGAGCTTCTTCAGATCCATCCAAAACAATGTTGTATCATCTGCAGACTGAGATATCAGAAATTTATTTCCATCAATACTAATACCATTTATAGCTTTATTCTTTCTAATCAAATCATTTTAATACGTTTCTTAATTATACCATCTGCTCTCATGAAGAAATTAAGCACAGTCTTTAAGTTCATTTAGAACAGATTGAACCATTTTTTAAAGAGTTTTACAGTGTAAGAAATATTCAATATAATACTTTTGCAACTTCAACCTGTAAATGAACATAGAGTCAAACAGTTTATGACTAAACTGTGCTCAGAAAAGTTGTTATGAGAAATGTCCATCCTACAATTCACATCACCAATTTCAGTTTTATACACTGACCTGTACACAAATCAATTTCTTGAACAAACCTACAAAATAATTGTATCAATGGAGATTAATTTTGGTCAAGGCATGATATCCTTCCCTGTGTATTTATTTCACACTTTGGATAAAATTGTTGTTACAATAGTACATACAATTCCTTGTTACCTGGATAAGGTGTGCTATAAACCACACAGACATCTTATGGTGTGTGAATTGCAAGTAAATTGCACACTCTATTACGACTTTTAGATGTGTATAGACAATGTACAGAAAATCAACAATAGATTAAGAGTGTATTTTGAAAGTCAAAACTCATAATGACATAAAAATAAATCAAGGAAAACATTAATTTTACATAATCTATAAGTACACATATGGTCTGGATTCTGTCTGTAAATAAATCCAGAGTTATACTAGAAAAACACTCTCTGTGGTTTTGTTAGACGAATGTATCTCCTCCTTTCAAAATGGTGAAGGCAAACGTTTAGTATCTTTACTTATTTGATACAATGTTGCGGTCAAAAAGAAATCAAAGTCATAGAGAATGAGAGATTTGGACAGCAGGTCCTCACATGGGGTCAGGAATTAAGCCTCTGCTCTGGTCTGAATATTCCAAATGAAAGCGAGTTAAGTATGTATATGATAATTTATCTATATTCAATAATGACAGCAGATAAAATAAAAATTGTGTTGTGCAATATATATGCCCACACTGGTGTAATGATAGTATGGTGATGTTAGTAATATAATTATCCAGTGATCAACTCATGTCCTGCTTTAACAAAGTTTGAGTAAAGATTTTGTATGAGCAAGTCATGATCAATGACAAGGCTCATCCAGGTACAGTAATGAGATAATAACTTTTACCTATCATTATGTGACTAATTGTATGGACTATTCATTGTTCAGGATGGGCTAAATGGGTTTCAGAAATAGTTTCATGACTTTCACTCACTTACCTTTTTTAACAGACTGTGCTGACGTAAATGACACAACTTGTCTTGCTTCCAGAGGAATTGCTTCTAAACCCGATTAATACCAAAATAATCGACTTAATGCTTTTCCCAGAGGTAAATAAGACAGAAAGCAAGCAATTAAATTTAATATTTTAACTACACCTACAAAGAACGAAACACATTTAGTGGAAGCACTTTGTTGATGCATGTTGTTTTCTGCATGATGAATAAAATAACACATTGTTTAATTGTATTTTAAGACATTTTCTAATTTCATTGATTTTCCCCACGGTCCTAGCCATTTCAATCGTTTTGTGGTTAGCTTCCCATTACCTATAAAGGCATGATATTATATTGGTGGGTGGTGGGGGCGGTAGGAAGCTCACTGTACATCTTGGCAGATATATATATATATATATATATATATATATATATATATATATATATATTGAATAAAGTACTTGGATACCTTAGATTACTTTCTCAAGTTTTATAAAATATTTTAAATCTGCTTTTGTTTAATATTTCTTCATCTACTTCAAGGTACATATATACATGATGGCAAATGTTGAAGGAACCTCCCACCATAAGGCTGAAGTTCTCGTACAAGACAGTTGTCTGCAAAACATTTCTTCTTAATGTGTGTATTTCTTGGGTTTTTTCCCATGTTTATAAAGCTGTAAAAAGTAACACAAATACAATTCTTAAAATAATGACCTAGCTTTCTTTTATTAGTACCACATATTAAATTACAATGCAATATTAACTCGATCACAGACTTCATTAAGATAGATATGGATTTTTAGTTGTTGACACCCGTGCTGCCAGACTTGTGAGTGGAGGTGATGCAAATGTGCTGCGATAAAATTATTGGATAGAGACATTCACCGGAATTTATAATATATCCAAATCTGGAATTATATTTCTGCAATTCAGCAAAAGACTGTTGACACATCAACACTCTATAAGTTATTAAAGACATGTAATCACCTTCAGTTTTTGGATTTCTTCAGGACTTGTACTGAGTTTTATTCAGGATTTTAAATTACTAGGACTTGCGTTTGTAATTCTTGGATTATTTGGGAACTTAATTCGCAATACTGTAAGTTCTTTTTTCTCATTTTCAATTTGTATTCTAGGGAAGTAAAGTATATTTATTAAATTTTAGAAAGCTTGTTGTCTTTCAACCTTTTCTGTTACCTATTTTAATAGTGTAGACTCGTAACACTTTTCTCTTACTGACTTTAAGACCATAGAGTCCTAACAGTGCATCTTGGCATGTATATGGATAGATATTAAATGAAGTTCTTGGACACCTTAAATCACCTTCTCATGTTTGATAAGATATTTTAAAGCAGCTTTTATTTCTTCATCAGCTTCAAGGTACAGATAAATATGATAGCAGATGTTGAAGGCATCCCCTTCTTGAGGCTGACGTCATCATGCTGGAAAGTTGTCAACAGAGAATTAGTTTTTAATATATGGATTTCTTGTTTACTTGATATTTATAAAACTGTAAATAAGAACACAACAACATTATTAAAATCATCACATAGTTTTTGCATAATAATTTGTACCACATATGAAATGACAATACCTTTAATCCAGCATAAGATTTCTTGTAGGCATTTCTAAGATGTAACTCTTTGTAAGAATAGGTGTCATACATTTTACGACCATGAAGATGTTATACTCATTTGTTGTATAATAATGCAAGGAAGATATCCAAAACACACAAATTTCTACTTCAGTTTCCTTTTATGTCTACATGTATACTTTATTAGCTCTACTAATCCTAGACTCCATTCAAGAACTTTCCATTTAAACCAGTCCTTCTAAGGCTAAATTCCCAAAAATGACATGCACGCATCTTGCAACGATTTGGAATAACCCCCATAACTGTGAAATATAACCGTACTGGGTGTTAGTAACAGTCCCTTGAGATGTTTATATTTTTCAAATATTCATTTTATTCAAAAACACCAGTCAGGACCTTTGCTACCTTTAAGTCAGACTTTCTAGGACTAAATTCCAAAATATGGCATGCAGCAACTTGGAATAATCTCCACAGAGAAAAATAACTCTGTAGGGTAAGAGCGACAACACCTACAGACCTGTAACATCTTAAAAATATTCTTCTTCTGCAACAATTACCTTGGAAACTTTTCCTAGCTTTATAATAGTATTTAAAATGAGTAATTCATTTTTTTTAAAAATGGCATATATGCATCATACAACATCCGCTGGATTAACCCTCAAAATTGTGAAATACAAGTCTATGTGGCAGTAGTAAAATTCACTTTAGACATTTAATATATTTCTACTATTCATGTTATGCAACATCTCTCATCTTGGTTTCTCCTTCCTTGAAAATAGTCTTTTTAGAACAAAATTTTAAAAACAAGGTATGCCGACATAATGCAAGAATGTGGAATAAACACCCTAGGCTGTGAAATATAACCCTACGGGGCAACAGTAATAGTCCCTTGAAATTTTTAATATCTTCCATATTTTCATTTTGTGCTACATCTCCCCTCTAGACCTTTCCTACCGTTAAATCAATCTTTCCAGGACTAAATTCCAAAATGTTGCATGCAAGCATCATACAACAATTCTGAATAACTCCAATAAGTTCTGTGGGACAATAATAACAAGATCCTTAGACCTTTACTATCTCCCAAATATTCCTTTTCTTTTTTCCCTTGAAGATCTTTCCTGCCTTTACAATGGCTTTAATATTATTAAATTTCCAAACATGGTGTGCATGCATTGTGCAGCAACTTAGAATAAACCTCATAAATGCGGGTTAAGAATAAAAATACCTTTAGAAGTTTAATATCTTCCAGATATTCATATCGTGTAAGAATTCCCCTCAAGATCTCTCTTACCTTTAAAATAGTCTTTTTTAAGGCTAATTCCGTTATGATACGAAAGCATAATGCAACAACTTGGAATAATCCTCATAACAGTGAAATATAACTTTAAAGGGCACTTTTGAAAATCCCATTAGACCTTTTATATCTTCCATATATTCTTTCTCGGCACCAAATCCCATGAAAACTTTGCAAGCAATTCTTTTAGGACTAAAGTCAGAACATTTCCTTAAGACATCATTGAACAGATAGGTGTAACCTTCATTACTGTGAAATATTTTCTTACCATCAGATAAACAGTTTCCTCGTTGACTATCTATTTTGCAAATAGTTCTGTACAACATTCAAATAAAATGTTTTGATTCAGTCTTATCCAGCAAATAAAATTCCAATTTGTTACATATATAATAAAAAGAAATAATATTAGTGGTTAAATAAATAAATAAATAAATAAATAAAAATATAAATGTATTATTTTATTAAATATTTTACAAACATGTTTCAAGTACAAATATTTTACAGACGTATTTCAAATACAAATATTTTAAAAACATTTTTCAAGTATTTTAAAAAATACCATGAAGAAAGAAAAATCAGATGCATTAAAAATAAAAAATTTAAATAGATATATAAACTTTTGAAAACTACCGACTAATTTGGAATTCAAAGTTGTTGCTCGCAATTTCGCGAGAAATGGCTGTTACAAGTTGAAGCCAACGACCATGCAAGTTCTCGAAAAAGAGCGCAACGATTTTGAATTTCAAGTTGTTGCGTGCATTTTCTCGCGAATATTCCAATAAGATCGCTTAATGTGGGGGAGATTTCAACGTACTTGAATTGATAAACATCAGACTCCTGTGGATGAATGTACACAGAAAGATGAGTCACTGACAGAAACCCTTTAACCGTGATGTATGTGATGATAGGTTTAGACCTAGTCTGCCGTGGAAATCTGAATTAGCACATAATGGAACATACTGGAGAAAAACCAGTGAAGTGTGACGTATGTAATAAAATGTTTAGTGACAGTGGAAATCGGAATCGGCACACGAGGATACATACTGGAGAAAAACCATTTAAATGTGAAGTATGTTATAAAATGGTTAGTGTCAGTGGACATCTCAAGAGCCACACGAGGACATATACTGGAGAAAAACCATTTAAATATGAAGTATGTAATAAAATGTTTAGCATGGGTGGAAGTGTGCAGAGGCACATGAGGATGCATACTGGAGAAAAACCATTTAAATGTGAAGTATGTAATCAAATGTTTAGCATCGGGGAAAGTCTATGGAGGCACATGAGGACACATACTGGAGAAAAACCGTTTAAATGTGAAGTATGTAATAAGATGTTTAGCATGGGTGGAAATATACTGATACACATGAGGATACATACGGGAGAAAAACCATTTAAATGTGAAGTATGTAATAAAAGGTTTAGTGACAGTGGACGTCTAAGTAACCACATGAGGATACATACTAGAGAAAAACCATTTAAATGTGAAGTATGTAATGAAAGGTTTAGTGGTATGGATCTTTGAATCTGCACATGAGGATACATACTGGAGAAAAACCATATAAATGTGAAGTAACGTAATTAAAGGTTTAGTGTGAGTGGATCTTTGAATCTGCATATGATGATACATACGGGAGAAAAACCATTTAAATGTGACGTATGTAATAAAAGGTTTAGTGACAGTAGAGCTTTGAATCGGCACATGAGAATACATACTGGGGACAAGCCTGATGGGTATCTCACTTTGAATACAGGATGGGCCCTATCTAAAATCAGAGGGACCCCTGGTGTCGGGCTATTATTTTTTTTGAGCATTGAAATGACTGAAACCCAGTGATTCCTGAACTGATTCACTTGCAGCAAACAAAAATAAATGATCACCATCCCAATCCTTTCCTGTATGAAAGCAATATGACTAAATAGCATTCTTCAAAATTTGATGAAATCTTTCCAAAACCCCTTGACTTTCAGGGTGACAGATAATTTAAACAGTGGGATGCCTAATCTATGTATAACTTGTTTGAACATTCCAGACGTAAACTTTGACTCTTTGTTACGTGTAGGCTCGTACAATAATAACGAGAAAAGAGTGAAGACAACAAGCTTTGTATATTTTAACAAAATAATTTATTTCCCTAGAAAACAATGTAAAAACTGGAAAATAGGACTTACGGTTTGTGAATATAATCCAAAATTTAATCCTAAGAATGAAAACTACAAGTCCTATCACTAAATAGTTCTGTTAGAATCCAGGTTCGAATCTCGACGACGTACCAAAATGGAAGGCGATGACGTCAGATGTGGTCCTTGTACAAAATAGCAACAATTGAATCACAGTTTATGTTTCCGAATAATTCCAGAACAAATTTTCACTGAATTTCTTTCTCCCAGAATTTTTAACACAGTTCACTCGTTTGGTTTTCTAGAGAATAAATTATTAAATTCCAAGCACAAATGAATTTCAAAAACAATCTGGTTTCAACAACAAAATAACCTATCCGGCCTTCTAGGTATCAGGAAAACAACTGACTGACGAGCGCTCAGAAAGGGTTATATATTCACCCGAATTATCATCCCGTTCTCGCGAGACAGACTACGAGGTCTCCTAAGACTTGAAATACGCAATAAGATATTTGCCAAATTGCACGTAGCCCTATCTAAGAACTAGACTATCACTCTAAAATAAATTTAAAAATAAAACATTGTTTATTCAGATTAACGCGTAGGTCGAAAAAGGACCTTGAAAACAGCCAATCGTATTAGCGTAGCGCTTACACTACCGCGGACCAAGGTAAGCTAAAAATATTACTAATGGAATACGTTTTGCATCTTAGATAAACAGAATTACTGAAAAAGAATTTCGAATCCCCGCAATAATCATTACAATAAAATGTAATGAAATAAAAGAAAAAAGAATTTTAAAACTAACACACAAACAATTAAATTACATATACACAACACTCTTGATTACACTGGACAGATTTGGGACAAACATGATCGACCATTATTCTACTAAATGTTTCATTTAATGCTGGAATAGGTTTCAGATGGGCCTTATGTATCCTCAGATTGGGTCTTCCTACAATTGGATAAGTATGACAAGATCAACAGTATTTCGAAAAATGACTTTTCTGTTTTAGCCAATGAAAATGATTCAAGATCTTGTGACAAGTTTCACTGACTCCTAAAACACCAACGAAGGGAGTTTCTTCGGCCAGACTAAAAATTTCCTGTCTGTATGACCTCAGAATGACAACCTCATAACTCTCTGACTACTCATCACCAGCAGATACCTCGGGTACTTTCAAAACAGGACCTTGGCCTATACCTCTTTGAAGGAAGAGCATTTGGAATTGCTTTGTCTTTATTATTTTGCTTAATATTCAACCTGTAGCAATCAGAAATTACATCATTATTTTTGTAATGAGTGCATGTGTGAAGAGATATAGGTTTATGATCAGTTTTATCAGATATTTGAGTTTTAAATGTTGTGCCATTTTGTAATTTGGAAGTACACTTATGACACTGAGATAATGTTTTGCCCCAAAAAATGCAGAGAGGGAGACTTACTGGCAAAGTAAACTTTGTTAGTAAAGGAGTATCATTAACTTTATGGGCAGCATTCTCCAAAGTTTCCATTTTTTGTTCATTTAGATAGATCGAGACATCATGATGGATGCATCTCATGAACTCTTCAATTAATATGAGTTGTTTCCGGTTATCATAATGTTTATAGATCTTTCTGGCACTACTTATGTAAAATTGACATTTGTTTCTCTAGCCTTTTGTATACCACATAGTGACTTTCAGTAGGATATTAAAGACACTTTCGAATAAAGAAGATGATATACTGATTAGGGTTTGGTATGATGCTGCAGAGGGTGTGGATTTGAGTATGCTAGATGGAGTGGTTTGGTGTGATTCTGCAGAGTGTGTGGATTTGTATACTAGATGGAGTTGTTTGGTGTGATGCTTCAGAGTGTGTTGATTTGAGTATGCTAGATGAAGTGGTTTGCAAATGTTTTGTCATTAGTAATATTAGAACACATTTCCATTTTGTAGTCATGATCACTGTAGTTGATTAATATAGTTCATTTAGTTGTATCACCAGTTTTTATTATCAAAGAATTTTCATTTAATTTTTGTAAATTTTCATCTAATCATAAGTATTTGTCAACATTTCATAATTCTGTTCAGGTTTTCTGACCTATGTAATGTTTATTACTTGTTTTATGATGGAATAATAATTCAAGAATATATGATTCTTTATCATTTATTTTATAATGAAATATTGATTTCGGAATATATTTTATGTTTTATAATGGAATAATAATTTATGAATATATTATTTTTATGATAACCACATTTTACAGGAAAAGAAAAGATTATTACAAGATAACATTTGAAAACTTGTTTAGTGTAAACATAACCATGATCAAATAAAATAAAGGTTTTATATTCGTTAACCGTTAGTAAAAGGAGATAATGTTAATCATCCCGCTAGCTTTTTCTTACCTTCAAACTATTCTTTTAAGATTAAAGTCTGAACATTTATTTCAGACATCTTCGAGCAGCTAGTTTTCTTCACTGACTAATAGTTCTTTGCAATGTTCTTAAACAAAATGTTTCATTCAATCTTTTCCAAGAACACGGAACCACACTTGTTACAAATATACCATAACAATAATATTAAATAAAAAATAAATAGATAATAAATAAATCAAAATTTAAATATATTTTATTAAATATTTCTTTTTTCAAACATATTTCAGATCCAAATTTTTTAAAAACATTTATGCCATGAAAAGATCATGTTACATTTGATCTATAAAAAACATGTAAATCTTTTAAAACAAATATGAACTAATTAAACAGCTGAAATTAGTGATTATATTGTGATGGTGGATGGAAATTTAATGTGTAATTTATTTGAAGTAGTTCTTTAATATACGATGTGGCTAATTTAGAAATTATTTACACCGAGATTCAAAGCTACCCAACCCTTTTCTACATGAAGTGTTTACTTAAGCTCTATTTATGTTGGACCATTTTTACCGCTCAGCGCACGCGTGCACTCTCTGCGCGTGTCGGATAGTCCGGTCATGGCGTGCGTATACATTTCATTTTATATATGCTTTTCGACCGGTCCAGCTTCGGATCCGGCGGAATAGCTGTTTGAGGTTGTTGATGCTTAGTACAGTCGACATTGTTTGGCGTTAGATCAGACTTGTGTGTCTAAAGACTTACTCTATCGAGACGTTATAATCGTTTGTTTGGCGTACAAGATGGCAAGAAATTCAACGCAGCCCCATTAATTACAACACTTATCAAATTATTTTATACTTTCCTAATTTCCTTCCTAAGTTTAGTCTCCAGCCACCAAAACATATCCTTCGTTGTAACTGCTGATTTAACTAATTACTTACTTTAAATAAACCTTATTATTTTCATTGGAATTTTATGATTGCTTCTTGATTTCAGTAAGTAATAATTTCACTTTAATGAAATGAGCTATCTTTCTTTTTCTTCTCTCTCTCATTCTACTTTTAGAACTTTGTATCTTACTTTCTTTCTCTCCAATATCTAAATTATATCACCGAATACCCCTTTTAAATGAAACGAACCTGGGTTAGAATAAATGAAATACGTGGGGATTATTTGAAAGCTTCACTCCGTCCGTTCGTCCACTAACTTCGCTGGTGTGCATCAGGCCCCATCCCACTCCCGTGAATCACGTCAAGTAATTATCGAGGTCTAAAATTCGGAGAAAGTCCTATTTAGGTTTTTTTTTTAAAGAATTGCCCCCGTTACAATATATACTTGACAAAACATACCTATTAAAATCTGTACATTTTCGAATTCCAAGCTGTTGCGCGCAATATCTCAAGAAATGACCTTTTAAAAGTTGGAGCAAGCGACCATGCAATTTTTTGAGAAAGAGCACAAAACAATTGGAATTCCATGTTTTACGCGCAATTTCTCGAGGAATGACCTGTTCCAATTTAGAGTACACAGGGAAATGGCCAAAACGTATCGAAACGTACCCAGACCGAAACGTACTCAAGTCAAATCGTACCCAAATTAAAATATGACCCACACTCGCTTAGAATAATGACATAATTTTAGTGTATTGTGTTTCATATGACAGTGACCGGCCTGCTGAGCAATGGAAATCGTCAGACGCAATAGAACTATCATATCATATGATCTAACTCCAACGCACATTAAGAAATACGTCACTGAATTAAAAAGTATCGTTTGAATATATCTATGTTGTGTTTTAGCATGGATAAAATTCTAACAACTGATCTGAGCCATGCCTGATGACTACTTCATGTGTTTTAACCAGCAGCAGAGGAGGTGAACAGACCACTTGCCTAGAAGGGTAAGTTCGCAAAAATAAAGGTTCCTGCGAAGGCTGAAAATACAAGGTCGATAACGTCAAACCAAATCTTCTAACCGACCGATTGGGTTAGCTCATTTTGTTACTTTATTTTTGACGATTGTGTTTTCAAATTTTATGCGTGTAATTTTGCTCGCCGCCCATTCACTGTTGGTCGTCACCTCCTCTGCTGCTGTAATTAAATCATTATTATATCAATAATGGAATCTCACACAGCAAAACTAACAGGTTAAAGATTAGAGGCAATTAAAAAATATCTACCCGTCCGTAATTCTTTCTAGCAAAAATTACAAGCACGTCAACAAACACAGGAAGAATTCACCGAAGAAACAGAACAGGTATTTAAACCAATTACAGAGGCTACAAAAAGTCTTCATCCTACGTTAGAGCAAACTACTAAAGCAACTTAAAAAATAGCAGAAAGAACTAAGAAAACAAAAAAGATTCTGCGAGAACTTCTAGCTGAAATAGCTGCTGCTCAACGAATGCAAGAAATACTTGAAGGTATTGACCAAGCTCGTGATGAAACAGATGAAATAAAGGATTTTATATCAGAATCAGAAGCAAGAGCTAGGGTTAATCTTGTTGATAAATTTAACGAAGAAAGTATTAAGCATATAAAAAACGAGAGGGTTACCTAAGTTTGCCGCCTTAAGTTTTGATCAGAAAAAAAATAATTTTGAAACCCGAGTACGCTGATGATGTTATAGGTCGTGAAGCTTGGTACAGATGGATATATCGTATACACTACGACACTGATCAGGCCCGAAGTAGTGATCCAATATATATTGCATTTAGCAAAGGAATAGATGATAATGTTTCAGAATTACAGAAACATTTACAAAAACAATCACAACAAAACGA
Organism: Megalonaias nervosa; assembly: GCA_016617855.1. NCBI lineage: Eukaryota > Metazoa > Mollusca > Bivalvia > Unionida > Unionidae > Megalonaias > Megalonaias nervosa. The sequence continues at coordinate 515 of JAECUM010007381.1, read as the reverse complement.
CACCTACCACTACAACCACAACAATCTGGGCAACCAGTCCAAACAACAAGTGAAAAGGAAGAGCGGCAAAAACAGCCACAACAAAAACGACAACTACAACAACCACAACAACAATCGCAGCATGCAAAACCAGAATCAAAACCAAAACCAGAATCAGAATCAAAACCAGAATCAGAACCAGAACCAGAACCAGAACTATCTAAATCGGAAAAAGGATGGTCAGATAGTTTTATGTCCGATTTTACTGGAAGTGGTATTGCTATAGGAAGAGGTCTTATTACTTGTCCCAATAATGTCCTTGCTGATGTTGAGCGATTAGGAATTTTGATTGGTGGAAAACGAACCGGTAATAAATTCCCAGAAATCATTAGTGAAGCAGCTGCTATTTGTCAACGATTATTTACAGGCGGCATCATGGACATTGATGTTTATTGTTCTTTCATTGATTAAATTGTTGATGATTACCACAGTGATTAAACAGTTAGATACAATGACTAAAATAAGATGCTCATACA